>JAOPJO010000034.1:9856765-9867329 GCA_027123675.1 Molva macrophthalma | reverse complement strand
GTTACGGTCACACTGCATGGACCCACCTTTTGTTTGGATTTCTTGTCTTGGTTTAAGGCAAATGGGTTAACTCTTTTCCCCACCCCTCCCCCCCGCCCCCAACCCCCCTAAGAGGATTGGAGGGATAGGCAGTGGGATCCTTGGATTTATATGTTTACGTTTTATATGTCAGCCAGTGTTATGCTTTCTTTTTTCCACTCAAATGTAATCCATGTATCCCTAAACGGTTGCTTTGTATACATGGTTGCTACTAGTAGCATGGGTGCTACTGAAAAACAGCTAAAGCTACTAAGACAGGTTTCCCCCTCATGCTTCAAAGTTAATGTACTCCACTCCCAAGTGTGAAAGAGGTTGCTAAGCAACAATGTTTGCTTTTCAGGAATAAGGTGGATTCCGTCTTGGAAGGGCTAAATACACAATTCCGGTTTGCGATGAAAAGAAATATGAGTGATTAAGAGATATTAAAACCATTCTAGGTAATGCATATTTTCAGGTCATTGCTTTAGAGTATTGTATTCCATGACACATCAGACATCAATGAGTAAAAAAAAAAAATCATGTTACACACCAACCAGCCAAAACAAAAAGGCACAAGCATGCAATAAGGTCACACACACACACACGTCCATGAAAGAACTGCTCACATGGCGTACATACTTCACATACACCGAGAGGGTGGTTGTAGTAGTAAGGTCGCTGCAGAGTCGAGACAGTGATGAAACCACCGGTATCTTGCTTTTGACACGGCAGCCTGAAAAGAATCTCTCACTTACATAAGTTGGGAGTTGAACCTATGGATCAAGGCGCAGAGGCCCAAGCCGCTACGCCAAGAGGACGTCAGGTCGGTCACCGCCACATTCCTGTAGCCCTCCGTCTGCTTCTGGCACCATGTCAGCAGCCGACCCGGTCTAATCTCGGACTCTGTGCGACAACACAAAGATATCACGTATCAACGTAACAACATCACTGGCTATGCCCATCACTCAACAAACTCAAACACTCCCAGAAATGTGTTATTCGTTTGTGGATAATTTTAGTGGCTAGTGAGAACCAATGACCAAAAATGGTATGGCTATGTTTTTTTTTTGGTCCTTTCTATAAAAGACGGTGCTTTGATGTAGATCATACCCTCTAGTATGATGTCACCATGGTTACTTTGGCCGGACAATATTATTGGCATTAAAGAGGAAAGGATGTCGTCATAGGGTGAACATAGTTAAGAGTAAATCATGCAAGACAGATAAGATCCGACAGAGATGAGGAAGGAGCTGAGGTATGCACACAACCCCTGCCCGGACATGTCGTACAGCCGCCTAGCTCCAGAACTCACCTTGCTACACGAGTTATTGAAGAGGAGCACAAAAATGTAGAGAACATTCTTTAAATGTGCGATCAGCCTTGTAAAATGCAACCAGCCATTGACATCACATATAGGTTGTACCTGGCTCTCGTTACAATATTCTCATGGAACGTGTTAACCTTAAATCGAGATGCATTCACAGTTTGTGTAGACTTTGTAGGATATATAAAAGAAGGTGTTTGAGGACAAAAACAAGCATACTTAATCACCACATCCCATTTCCCAGAGTTTGTAACAATTGATCTAGACAAAAACAGATGGTAGAACCATCATCTATTAGACAATAGTTTAGTTTTCCATTACCCATTCTACACATTATCAGGCCTTAATTGAATTACTCGACTCAAACCATCAGAATTCTCCAACAGAGGCCCACCAAACAATGGATCAGGCCAAACTAGAAGATCAACGAGTCCTCGGCTTGTGTTTCAGAGTGGCGGTGTGGTCGGTTCTTGCGTGGACTCACCTCGCCTGGCCACGTTCACGGGCCGTCGTATGGTCGCAGATCGCTGCAGGGGGCAGGAATTGAGCTCTCCGCTGATATACAGGTGACGTACCTGCGTGCAATAAATAACACATGACAGTGATGCAACAAATGATTACGATTGAACCACTGTTTAAATGATATCTACCATTGAGTTTATGATGCTATTACTTCATTAAGCTTCACTAGTAAAGAAAGAAATATAGGAGTGCAGTGAAGCATCACCTGCTTTGCCTTGACACTGGAGAAGTTTTTGTTGGGGTACCGGCTTCCAGGGTCTATGGTGTACTGATCAAAGTTTTTGGCCATGTTCTCGGGTGTGGTTTGGGGAAGCAGTCTGTAAATGTTCTCCCTATGGTATGGATGTAAAGATAACAAGCCATTAAATACAGGAAGCTGAAATTGTGCATTTTAAATAAAAAAACGAAAAAAAATCGTTAAACAAAATTAAATTGTGAACCAAAATATCCAGGCCTCAATGACTAAATGTCCAGTTGATAGACCTGAAGATATACAAATATTTTTCCACGATAAATATTGCACCAACACATACACCAATTTACATGCGTTTTGCATCTAAATCTAGTCGTACCCTTCACATAAAGTGAAGTGCAACACAGAATTCTACAACATGCATTTCCATCCATGTCCAACGTGAAAGATTAAAAAGAGCTTCATTTCTGTGGGCATGAGCCTGTACCTCTCGGCCAGCAGCTCCAGGACGGGCCTCCCCTGAGCCCAGCCCCTCACCATCCAGGCCGTGTCCAGGGCGGCCAGGAAGCCCCGAGCACACCCCGTACCCATGGGCCAGAAGGGCTGCACGTCAACAACACAAACAGAAGGACGGCGTGAGTTTCAGGCCTCATCGTGTTGCTGGTCACATTAGGTAAGACAATGCAGCTGCTGCTGCTGCTGCTATGAAACCTAGACGTCAAAATGGTGTGATCCATTGTGGAGGCAGGCTGCATACGAGGACATGTTTAGGAGCAGAAATGGTGAGATTCATTGCAGAGGCAGGATGTATAAGAGGACAAGATAAGGAGCAAAGCCGAAATCTAAAACACACATTTTGAAAAAGGACAAAGGGAGAGGGGGGGGGGGGGAATGAGCCTATAAGACAAGAACGGTAAATCTCCACTTAATATCATTTGAAACAGTATATAAAATGAATAGACTTAATAAAGTCAGTATGACATGTTACGTCGCCATACTAGTGCTCATCACACACTTACCTCCAGCAGACTGTCCCCAACCAGCGCCACCAATAAATGGCGGCCGTGCCGCTCGCGCACCACGGCCGCGTGCTCGGACGCATGCATGCTGGTGAAGTCGAACATGGCCACGTCCGGCTGCCCGTAGTGGTTCATGGCAAAGTCCAGCGTGGGAAGCTGGTAGTTGGTGCCAAAGTCAGCGGCCTCGCGGGCGTAGCACAGCAGCGCTTCCTGGTTGACGTTGTTGCTGCACAGCAGACTCTGGGTGTCGACGTAGTCCTGCGCAAAACAGGAAGGGCGAGCGGAGTCAGCGCGGGCGAACGTCCAGAGTTGAGACCAGGATACCGTGTGTCTGTGGAGTAATTTCCCCTTTCCATCGAACTTGAGTTTGTGTGTTTATTTGCATTTTTCCCCAGAACGTAAGCAAATGTAAAATCGATCAAATAGGAAGATATGGTCAACATGATGTTTACTATGGAATCTGCTGAAGTATTTTATAGTAGTTTGTTATACTCAAGCCGAGCGAAATTAGATCTTGACTCGTCACTTCTTTGCGATGAATATGTTCGCCATATTGTTCAACATATCCTCCTCACCCATAGCAGACGCCTATAGATCCTGTGGTGTTTTATTATGAGGTTTCATTATGCACTAGTCAATGGCTGCTGTGCACCACGCCTGCCTTACACATCCCCCCCCCCCCAGTCCGCTGGCGGCAGACCACCTAAACAATGTCAGCTTACATGAATTACAACCCCCTTGTCCAATAGGCTCTGCTTCTTGGCCGTCATGACAAAGTAATGTGTCTTGTCTTTGTAGTACACAATGTTCTCCAGGTCAATACCTGCAACAGATGACAAATGTGAGGGTGAGAGTCATAGAAAACTAATTTGACAAACACAAACACACAGCCATGACACGCAATATCCAATTATTCATGTTACAATTGTATAAAACAAGAAGGCTATTAAAGCTGCAGTCAGCATTTTTTGCTCGACCCTCTTTGTTTTGACTAAATTGTGTTTGATAGCGTCATGTCCTCATGCCTACGGCTTGATTGCAATGGCCAGTAGTACCAAGAGACTCAATCAAAAACAAGTGTTGAAAGCAAAAAAAAAACACAGGAAGACATCAGCCGAGTCATTTTCAAAAGGAACTCTAATGGATTGGCCTTTGGACCACATATCACCGGTACACATGGTAAAAATGTCACCCAAAGGTTTGCATAGCGTTAAAAAGGGAGGTCTATTTACTGATATGGTTACAAGCCAATTGATTTCCACCTACCCGTCTCCTCCTTGAGATCAAGGAAAAACTTCTGGTTGAAGATGAAGGCCAACCCACTGATCTCCTCCACCTTAGCCTCAGCCGTGGTGTTCCTGTTGGTGAAGTTGGCCGTGATCGCAATAGCCAGCTTACCCCGGAACTCTGTCCTGTTAAAACCTGACAGAAACAAAGACACAGAGAAAGAGAGAGGGACAGAGTTTTGTTTTAATAGTTTGATTAACTCCTATCCCGACCACAGTGTACACACTGTTTTGATTTTCTTTGTATTGTATCTTTGTTAATTAAATTGTATTTATTGGTATGCATTTATTTTTGTAATCTTTTAGAGCTTTGGCAATGTAAATGTATGTTTTCCATGCCAATAAAACCCTTTGACTCTTGACAGAGGGAGAGACAAAGAGAGAGACCAAGAGAACACAGAAAGAGACCTTTAGCCGTGAACCTCATCGCTCTACGATATCTATAAGTTTATCTTCCAAATCCACAGGGAACCCACTTTTAAGTCCCAATAACAAAGCCCCATGGTAGGATCAGTGAGAGTAGATCAGTGAGAAGACCGATGTAATGAGTTCTAGCCAATCACAAGCCTTGGAGTGAGAATGGGACTATGAACTTAAATGTTGCATCAGGAGCCTGTCATCCACTTTAAGACACATGACGTGTTGGAGGAAATTATTTCCGATCTGGGGACGTGAGTAGGGAACATGACTAACACAGACACCATCAAACCATCATTCTTTGAGATGATGCAGTACATTTGATAATTTTAACTATTAGGGCTTGAAGAAGAGATTTTGTATATCGTCATATATGAACGTTTTAAGTCAGACAATTGGAATGTAGCGCACAGACTATATTTAAGTCTGCCTAGTAACCACAGCAGAAGGCCACGCTGACTAGATGGAAAAAATAAACCCTTAGGCCTCATAATTACTGAATGAGCTAAACGCTATGCCAGACTGAAAAAAATGCCCTTTTTAGGAATAGGCCATTTCATTGGTAGATTACATCATTTTAGAAACAGGGGGGAAAAAAAAAAAAGAATGGTAGGGAGAATGGTTTGAGACGGGCACCCACAAGAGATTAGCGAGCGTGGGAGGATAGCATTAAACAAGAATAGCATGACATATATCAGATGCTACAAGCCCACGGTAATTCTGATATATTAATAATGATAATAATATGAATAAAGAAAAATCATCATCATCATCATGGATCATATAGTGGTTTGCTTCAGGCACAAAATTTACACCAAAACAACGGTGAACCACCTGGGTCACCTCACCTTCCAGTGTATTCCTTCGTCCATCAGCGCCGATCACCACCTCAAACTCAAAGTTGGCCACCGGATGATCCGCAGGCCGGATGCCAGCTCTCCAGCCCAACGCTAGAAGACAGGAGGCACACAAATAAACTCATCAAGAAGAACAAATAAAAATGTGATACTTGTATCTCATCGTTTTTAACAATGCTCGATTCAATAAGATGAAGACAAATGGCTCACAGACAAGTCTGCATGGGGCCCGATTTACGTTGCTGTGGGCCTAGTCTTGCAGAGGCAGCCTTTCCATACGGAAAGCCTGAGAGACAGATTAACTTTGTCAACTACCCCCTACTTATCAGAAAGAGGTCTGGATTGATATGCAAGCATGACCAACCATGGACCGTAGGGTGGAAACAGTATTTCTAGAAAAACAGACCCATGGTGAAACAAACGTGATTAACATGTGATTTACAACAATTGCTCAGCGGTCTATAAAAAAAAAAGATATACAGGCAGACTGTATAAACCCATGCATTGAAATATAAGAATACATCTGATTCACTATGCTGCGCCAGAACTACTTCTACATTTCTGTGAGTGACACTTATGACAGCCAATGAGAATCTTGTCTCAACTTCCTTCAGATGCTGCTCGGCCTAACTTGCTCTATGTATGAGACGATCGGGACAAGTCTTGGTGAAGTGTTGCAAATGAACTGAAGAGGCTGAGACTGCTGTGGGTACAGCCATAGTCCTACAGTTGAAAGACAGCTTGCCTGAAGAATAAGGTTCCCCGTTTCTCTCTCTTCTACTCGTCAACTTCTATACCTTTCGGTCGCATGCAAACAGATGTAAGTGTGCAAGTAAATTTGTTGCTTGAACAAATGATTTCTCAAGGTGCTGCGTTCTACCTCTGTGTGGCAGTATGACGTGCATCTGCCCTCACTCCTCTTGAAATAACAGCACATGGAAAGTGCACTGTGATAACAGGGCACAGGCAAGTATGTCAGAGTGAAACAAGCTTCTATGTTTAGAAGGCCACTTGTTGCTATCAGGCTATTTATATTTCTGTACAAGAGAAAACACTTGACAACAGTGTACAGAACTTTCCAACCCAGCATTTAACATCTTGTGCAAGATAAAATAAAACATGGCAGTTCAAGTTAATGACATGGGGCGTGTGCTGTGCAAAATAATAATAAATCAGGGGAGATAAAGTAGATGACATGGGATGTGTACTGTGCTATGTTTAATGACTATAGTATTTAACTGTGTTACATTTTCACCTTCCGCCTGCGGATTTTACATTTTATTATAATAGCATTCAACATGAGGGGCTCAATAACAAAACAATGTTGATGAAAATCTCAACTTGGGACTTTCCTGAAATAGCCTTCCATGCTGGCCTAACTAGAGCGAGTGCTACCTTCATTCTCCTGGTCCTCTGGAGGCTCCAACAGCTTCACAAATTCCACGTTGATGTGAAACTCCACTCCGACAATCAGGGCAATCTTAAGCAACATGAGCTGCAGCTGCTGTATACCTGTCAAGAGGAGGCCATTTGACATTACTATTAATACTAATTGTGTTACCATTTTACTGTTTGAGGTGGGTGGAATTAAATTAAAATCCAAAACATCTGCACTGTAGTAATGTCTCTTTTTACCTTCAACTGATATTTTTCTATTGTACTATAGACAATACTTCTGCATTCGTTCAGTCATTTCCCCATTTTAAACTTCTCTGTGAAATGATTTTAATTGCATGAATTTACTGAAGTAATGAATGAAAGAAAGAGAGAATGATTTAATAAAGATACAAGATTACTTTACTGTTACATCCCATTATACAGGGATAAGAGAGAATAGATCGACCAGTAGACAGATCAATAAATAAATCCATCAACTTATGAATAACCCTCTTCTGTCAACTTCAGCACGCTAATTAAATAACCCACGGAAGCAGCTGAGATCACCCGGGGACACTCACTGATGTGGTCGATGGCTCCTGCGCAGAACTTCCCGTAGAAATTCTTGGCCCCCAGGCCCCGGAGGTCATGAATGGTGAAGGGCCACAGGTGCAGCACATTGTTCCTGGAGAACGAGTCTCTCTTCTCGATCACGACCACTTTGGAACCCATCATGGCAAGCTCGATGGCCGTCCGCAGCCCACAGGGGCCCCCTCCGATCACCAGACACTGCAGGAGAGACCAAGTCAATCAGGCCAAGGCATTTAGATTTGTATAGCCCCTTAATCCCAGTCACAGTCTCAAAGGGCTTCACAAGCCACATCCTGCTACTCTAACCCTAAGCCCTCTAAAAAGGGCAAGGAATATTTTTGAGAAGGAACACAGAAGATGGGCCCCTTTCTCCAGGGATGGTTGGGAGTGCAACAGGTTCCAAATGGGCAGATACTCATCTCCCCATAATGCTGTCTCTTCCCGTCTTTGTGGGTGATTTTTTGTTTTAGTGAGTTCGGATAAACTACTAGCCTCATGAGCCCATCCTGATCTTGCTAGTTCAAATTCTGTTTCTCTTTGCATATCAGTCTGGCCTTGAACCCGGTGAAGGCCATTTACAAAAATTGGGGAAAAAATGATAAGACCAATCAATCATCGCTAGGACGAGGGAGTTTAAGTTTATAACAGACAGGGAGCGACGAAGAGTTTCAAAACAATGGCGTCGCCCAAGGAAAAAGTAGAAATCTAAGGAGAAATTAAAACAGTTTTATCTGAGATAGACTGAAAAACTATATTAAAAGATAAACAGAAATTTGCATGGAAAGCTTTTATCAGAGGAGCATACGTTTCTGCTTTACTACTTCCAACCACAATTCGGCAGGAGTAAAGAGAGCCACAGCGTCACTTTGATTGGCTGGAGGTTTTTGAACTACGTAAGGCCGCGCTGGTAATTTAAACTCATTTTCTGCCCGGCCAAGGCCCGACGGATACACGTTGCGAAACGCAAACATCAATATCTGGATGGTCCCACAACGCTGAGTAAACCACCCCCGACCGTCATGTCTGGACGCCTGGCCACCCCACCGGACGGCTACCTACCTACTCACTACCTGCCACCATCTCCACACTACTTCATGGATATTATTCATCTCCTGTTTTCTCACAACCTATTATGTATTAAACTCTTTTGCTTGTCATGCTCCCATTATGTCTGCACTTTAATGGTACCTTTTGCTCTCCTAACCATCCCTGGAAGGAGGGATCCCTCACTCTGCTTATCTTCTCAAGGTTTCTTCCTTGATCATAACAGCAGTTTATCCTGGTGTCCTGTGAAGCCCTTTGAGACTGTAGCTGTGATTAAGGGCTGTAAGTAAAGTTGACTCGACTTGAAGAAGTCATTAGAAGTTCATGAGGCATTCATGATAAGAGTGCCTAGAGCAAGTATATACTAGTGGTAGGGTTGTTTACAGGGCAAACAAACACACAATATAAGCTTGTTGAGCGGATCCAAACGCATCTACAGGAAGGAGACATTTGAATTGGGATCAAGTCGCTTGATACCCGACAAGCCTGTTCATGCAGCATGTTGATAAAGACTTTGCAACTAGTTGGATAGAGTATAAGAGCAGGTTTATGAGTAACATATTTGCTAGAAATAACATGCCGCTGTACATTATCCTGAGATGTGTATTGCTTCCGTTAACCCTGTGCAACGTGGACTTTGTGCTTTGATGCAAGTTAAAACCTCATTCATTCCTTCTCTCTGCCGCTAGGGCCAATAGAGACTGAGTATCGATATGGATAGTGTGTGCCAAAATACTATTTTTTGTATATTTGGAAGCATGCATGTTTGTATATGAAAAGTGATGCATCCAACAGTCATTTTGGGAAGGGTTACACAACTTGTCTGAGAATGCATGATTCACTCCAGCACCGGCCCCAAGTCTCCTTATTTGTGTGTTCATGTCTGTCTGTGTGTGTCTAGGCGTCAGTTCATGCCGGCGGCTGAAATCTTTTGATGCCTTGCCCGGATCCAAGTCATCCCTGAGTCAGAAAGCAGCCCATGCTGAGCCAAACTCCACATGGTGGTTTCCTGTTCCCATAGCCTTAAACAAATCAGTGCTTCAACTTGTCCTTTAACCTGCCCCGGGGGGAAGTTTTATCACTTTGACTCGTACCTCTAACACCCCTATTTCCTAGGAAGACCTGAGGGTGGACCAAGTCGACCACTTCCTCCATCCAGTAAAGGAAGGAGAGGTGCTGGCCACATGTTTCAACAGGGACTCTCATTTCCTGTCACGCTGCCTGTCCATCAGCAGAGTCCAGTATGAGGAGATCCCGCCCACAACAACATTGTGGAAGGTCAGCGTTTCAACACCTGTATGGGGCCTCTCTCGGAGGAGGACACATTTGTCCTAGAAAACACCCTCACTGTGTGAGCTGTTCAAAAGGGTCCTGCTGGTTCTAAACAAACATGACAGTAAATTAGCCTGAATACTGCAGTGAGGGCCTTCCTAGTGCAAGAGATTATGAATCGGTTTAAAAGAGAAAAAAAATATGGGTGGCCTGCAGCAAGTACTCATTGGTAACTTGGTCAGTAACAGGATGCAAGCACTTGGGGAAAACATGACGAGTGCCATGAGGAACATGGCACTCGTCATTCTTTCGACGTGGGTGTGATACACGTAGGTTGCACTTGGCTTGCTCCATCTGATAGCTGTTTTTCTTTTTTCATGGTGGAAGGAAAGGATGATTGCCTAGGAAACGCATCACCCTCAGATCAGACCGCACAGTCCACAAATCTTCCACTTTGGGAGTTCATCCAAGCTATGTTATTCCCTTATCTCTCTCCGTAGCGCTACCAGAAAGTTTGTTATGATTACACACATGTGGGCTTCCGCAGGGCTAGTTTCTCAACTGCTGAGAGAGCACACACACACACACACACACACACACACACACACACACACACACACACACACACACACACACACACACAC
>JAOPJO010000034.1:9814484-9840861 GCA_027123675.1 Molva macrophthalma | reverse complement strand
CACACACACACACACACACACACACACACACACACACACACACACACACACACACACACACACACACACACTTTTAATGCCAAAAACAGGACAAAAATTCAAAAGGCTTTGTATACACTTTACTATATTGGGTACACCAAAACAATCTCACCTGTCAATGCTGAGGTCAAGCTTACACTGTTCTTTCACTTGTGGAAGCAGTTCTTCTTTAGACTGCCTCACAGTCATGCCTTTAGCAAACACTGTATCCACAAGAAATTTACAGGGCTGGGGACATAAAAAAAAGAAGTAGTAAGCAAAGAAGTATTGTTGATTGTGGCAAATGGAAAATAACAATAAATTCAGAATTGCATACCTCTGCTTCATTCACCAGTAGTTGGTACACTTTCACTCTGTACTCCCCTTTCTTCAGTGCTCTTCCTAGTCGGATTGTTATCTGTATTGTGTACAAATCATTCCCATCATCATCATCATCAGAGTCCGTACCCTCAGACAAGTTTAAAAGACAAACGCCATGTGAAGTGGGGTTTATTCTAAGAATACAGACCTTGTTATCATCAGAGAAGGATGAGAGGGTTTCGTTAAGCCGTACACTCTCAAACTCTTGGTTGTTGGCATACACGCGGAACACCTTGAACTGGGTGGAGCCCACTCCTACATAGGGCTCCATGTTCTGTTTGAAGGCTGCCAATGTTATCCGCTTATCCACATGGACAAGTATACCTGGGGGACACAGATTAGCAATGATCACCCATTCATTAAAAAAAAATAATAATATACATTAGCTTGGCTAATCGCAAACAAAAAAGGTTAAAAAGGCCCAGCTGCACTTTGAAAGCAGCCCATACCAGCTGCTGTAGATTAAATGTGATGCAACATACAAGCAGCGTTCCACTTATGTTCTCAAATGCAGATCTTTGGTAAATCACATACATTAATGTGTTGTAATTTTTGACTTATCCACACACTTCTTTGAATATACAACCATTTTCTTCATAAATATTTAAAAACATTAAAAAAAAAAAAAAAGTAGTAAGTACATTTCTGAGCATCTCCGGATGACTCTCCCTGAGTGCGCGGTTCAGACACCCTGAAGTACATGAACGGCGTGCTGCTCGCTTTGCTTTTGCCGTTGTCGTCGTACTCGCTGTCCGTGCCAGAGTCCTCCTCCGCCGTGTCCCAGGTCTCCTTCTTGCCCTCGTGGGCCTTGGAGCGGCGGCTGCTGGTGATGCTGTGCGAGTCCAGCCCGTTGGCCAGCTGGATGGGCCCGCTGTCAGCGTTGCACAGCGTGTCGCTGCTGTGGCTGGAGCTCAGGATGTCGCTGTCCACCGAGCTGGTGCTGCGGTCGTTGTGCACCTCCGAGTCGGAGCGCTCCTCGCTGGCAAACTGGTTGTCGGGGTCCGAGGAGGCGCCGGCGCCGCTGCCTGCCACCGCCTGGATCCGGTCCTCCAGCTCTCTGTTGTCCGCTGCTGCCGACGCGGAGGAGCCAGAGTCCAGTTCCTGAGTGGGGGACTCGATGTGCTCAAAGTCGCTAGTGTCCGAGCTCTTCTGGCTGTCGCTGTTGCTAGAGCCTTGCTGCTGTTGCTGCTGGTAGGAGAGGCTCTTGAGCTTCTCTGTGCTCTCCTCCAGGATTGCCTCTACAGGTTTCCTGCTGGCCTTTGAGCCCTCAAAGGAGGCATCCGAGTCACCGCCTGCTTTCTGGCCAGCAGTTCTGTTGGTCAGGGTACCAGGCAACTGCTCTGGAAGCAGTACCATCAGTCGAATTGTGTTACCATGGCGATCCAGCAATTTCCACAAGTGAGAGTCGGTGAATGTGACCTGTTGGTCTGGTGAATCAGAGCTCTCCACAAAAATCTGAGGAGCAATCACAACGTGACAGGATGGAATGAGTTTATTGGCAAAGTAAGACGAATTAAATGCAAAACTGTTGGTTATGAAAAAGAATGTTAAAAGGGCAACAGCACCTTGTTGCTTCTGAAGAAGCCTTCGGCTTTCAGTGTCTTGTTTGGAACAAAGAGGAGGCGGAGGTCGTTGTAGCAGCGTTCCAGCACCACACGCATGGTCTCTGCACAGAGCCCCGTGGCCTGGAGAACACATGACAACAGCACACACCAAAGATCGTCACACACAAAGCCTCCACTGTGCGCTCTCAAGCTGTGATGGTGCACACAATCTTGAATCCGAGGTCCCATAGGTGCACACATTCTTTCAGATATAACTTGCCATTTGCTTACTTACTGGGACAAGGGAAACAAAACAACGGCTACCTGTGCGATGAGCTGCTTGAACTCCGTAATGCTCTGGTTCAGGTACGCCCTGACACTGATGGGAGGAACGATAGTGTCGCTCTTCAGATCCACAACGTGAACCTTCACCATCACCTCTGCAGACACACACCACCCAGGGACGACACACATTGGAATGATATATGCACAAGCAAATTACAGTAGAAGTACCTTTCTGACATCCAGAACAGCAACCCTGGCAGTTTGCAAGATCATGAATGTTCATTATCAATACTATACAATAAGCCATAATATAATCTGCTGCATGCCATGCCAAAACGGAATGTATACACAAATGATTGAATTATTGATTAGCGCAAAAAAAGAAGAAGATATAGCCATACAGTTAAACCTCTCACTCTGAAAATGTAAATAGCAAACGTTTTTAAGTGTTCTACATAGTCTAGCGTCCTACTGACCTCCGGGTCTGTAGGGCTGAAACACCTGCTCTGGCCTGCGCATCTCCAGCAGCAGGTCAAACATGTACGAGGTCTTGACTCCTCCCAGCAGCATGCCCATGGGCGTGTCCTCCTCTCCCTCGAACGAGAGCTCCAGATACTCATGGAACTCGTCGTACTTCACCAAGCGACAGCAGTCCAGAGGAACCACTCCCTCCAGCTCCAGCAGCTAGGTGACGAAACAATACAAGCACATGACCACCTGCTTATCTTGCTTTTAGAGCAGAGTGATCGCTGATCTAAAGTCCTATAAAACAATGGGATCAAACCACATGCTTATCTCGCCTATAAACCAATGGGAAAGTATTCCCATTATAACTTTTGTTGCTGTATTGGTTTGCTTTAATGAACAAACGACACGAGCTACCCATATTCCATTAGGCGTAGCCTACCTTATAGGCCATCTCTGTTGCATCCCTGAGGGTTTTATCCTTGTGCACTTCCAGTTTGTTCTCCATCATGGTCATCATCTTCCCAGGATGCAGGCAGAACAGTTTAATCTGAGAAGGAAAATGCATACAGGAAAATACATTTCAATTTTCCCTTGCCTTTAAAAAAAAAAAAGAATAACAATAAAATGAAAGAAAGAGACAGAACCGACTGGATCTGAGCGCAAACCATAAACATAGAACATTGTGGCTACCTTGCATGTGTTGCGTTCAACCTCCCTCTGTCGCTTTTCATGCTCCTCGGACTCCTTCTCCTTCTGGACCAAATACTTAATATGCTCAGGAAAGTCCTCCGGATCTAAATACTCTGTTGATCACAGACCAGTGACAGACACCATACACAGATTCAGAGAGCAGAATGCAGGCAAACAACAAGCACTTGGAGTTATATCATTTTGTGGTGATCAAAACATTGGATACACCAGCATAGAGTGGGCACACAGTGACGTCTAATGTGTGGTGTTGTTCTGTACTAATGTAATGGGCTTGAGTCCAATTGGCTGAACCCAATAACTTGCCAGACGTGGAAATAATTGAATGACTCCAATCATACTGGTTATTTGATAACCACAAGCTGGATCAACAAGTGTTGAATGTGACACCATATTTCCAAGGCCAGTCACCCTTTTTATGCTGGAGTCTCAATTTAAGACAAAATCCCTTACTTGTGTTTCTTGAAGGATCTTTCAACCTATAAATCAGCATATAGGCATTCGTAGAGCTGTTGGAAAGGGGGGGAGGGGGAAGCATCAATATTAACTACAGTTATATTAGAATTATTAAATAGTGTCCAGGTCTTTTAACCTTTTGCATAATTAACTCATTATGTGTGCAAGGGCCAGAAAAAGCAAGATTGGTACAATCGGCCCCCCTATAATAAAAACATCTAAAAACACAAGCAATACCAGATCCATTAACAGTATTTACATATAGAAAATGACATACCGGCAGTAATAATGAATATGAATGAGCTGTACATATGTAATTAACGCAACCATGAAACAACTCCCAAAAATAACTGCCGACCCCCTGTGGATCCCCTGGGGGGGGGGGGGGGATTGGGGGGCAGCCCCGTGGTTGAACACCACTGACTACTGTAGTTTAATGTTAGAAAGTTACTGTACCAAGTGAACCATGGCAACCAGCAACTGAGATATGCACACCAACTGACCTGGCGAAGGCACTGGAATAATAGCCTCTGCTTCCTGAGGACCCTCCATATGTCTTCCTGATGTCTTCTTGGGAGATCTACACACACACACACCTATGGTTGGCTTTCCACAGTAGAGCCTTGTGAATCCTTAAGTCTCATCATGCAATAGTGCTGGTCTAGGAAGTCCTTTTGGTGATGCTTACCTTACTAACATGCTGGTCATTGAAACTGTACCACTGGCCATCAGTGAAGGATTTGATACAGGCGTAGTAGTGGCCACCTGCAGCACTCCCCGAGTGCACCATAACAGAGAAGAGCTCAAAAGTCAGCGAATTCTGCAGATGGGACAGAGGAAACATCCGATTGTAATGCAGACCACAACCACAATAGAAATCAAAAACCTAACCTCTATTCTGGGTGGGTAAACCATCATACCCGTCTCTCCTGGTTGTACTAAAAAAAAAAATCAGATGCCAATATCATGTGTCAAAATGACTTTGTTGTGCCGATCCTGCTGAGAGCATTTAGCACGAGCGTGCCTCGCCACAAATGTAAACTATAGCAGTAGCACTTTGGTCTTCGATACAAGATAATGTTGTTTGATGTACGATTCACTGGTTTTTTTTGTACACAAACTTTTACAAACTAGATGAACTTCTAAAAGACAACAGTTCTATCGTTAACATTCAGGCGATGGCGTGCACATGCTAAATGCTCTTCAACACATTATATAATGCCATTGTTAACAGATGTTTTAGTAAAGCCAGGTCAGAGAGTGTTGCGATGGTTAAAATCACTCAGACAGTATGGGCCTTGAAGTCTTAAGCAAATATTACCGCTATTTCAGCTACCTTTGGCTTCAACCCCCGCTCAGCGCCGCCCGTGCTGTCTAGGCAGATGCCTTCATCAACACAGTCGTCTGTGGCAAAGTCATTACTCATCTGGTCGCTGTGGCAACTGCCTTCATTTTCTGCTCCACTGTCCGTGCAGCTTTCGGTCTGGGGTGACTTCTAGAGACAAAAGCATTTGCAGAGAGCAATCAGGGCAAATAAAAAACCAACGATTCAAATTAATTTGGTCAATAAAAGATACAAATCAAGTTATTGTCATGCTCTCACCTCATCTTCTACATCCATGAAGGGACTCATATCCAGCTCGTCTGGGAAGGTCATTCGGTCGTTGAGTTTGATCCGATGCATAGTGGTGTAATCAAAGTCAAAGCGCTTGAGCTGTAGTGTCAGCAAGTAGGGGAAGTGCAAAAACCTCAGCCCCTGAGAGGAGAGAGCATTGATTACAAACACAGTACAACAATGATTCACTAGCTTTGCTCAGCACCTCTGCTCCCTCGCAGTTTGTTGAGTATGCTCACCTTACGGGCATCACATTTTTTCTTGCATCGCTCACAGAAGTACTGGTTGGGCCCATCCAGGGTTTCTGGTTGGACGAATGCCTGCAAAGCCTCTTCCTGTGACGGCAAGTGCAGATGACACACCATTATTGTTGCATAGTGTTTCAAGATAGCTTTAGAGGGATGTGCAGAGCAATACAGGTTTAGGGTTGCTTGCAATGGGAAAAGCAGTACGCAAGGCAAAGAGACATTGACGCACCACACTCCCGAAAATCTGGCTGGCTCCAAACGGTCGGATGACGAGAGGGATATCCAGGTAGGTGTCGTTTCTCCAGCTCTCGTTGCCACACTCCAGACAGCGTACGTAGTCCTTCAGCTTTCCCTGGTATAACTGGTTGATCAGGTCAGCCTGGTAGGGACCCATCATGAAAGTCAAGCCATGTTGATTGTGACCAAATAGTAGACATAATACAGAGCAAAGAACATTACATTTGGTACACAACCATTAATACTTAAATAGTTTACACGATTAAAGATTGTTAACATTGTGTATCTATTTTGCATAAAAAGGTGTGTTACAGAAGGTACCAATGTTTTAAACATCTGTTAGCAAACCCCTTCATGTCTCATTGTTCAACTTATTCTGATGCTCCCCAAAAGGAGCGACTTTGGGTTCATTTTAAATCATAGGGACGGACCCGGAGTCCCCCTCCATAAGGCATGTGTTAATTGTGTCACAAATATAGCAGAGGAGATCACATCTTCAGACGCAGTAGCTGCCAGGCACAAAGACCCTCACACACACACATAGAAGGGTTTACAGTTTGCATCAATTCCTAAGATCAGAAATAGCAAGCCACCAGAGCTTTATTGACCCTCTCCCCTCGTCCTACAGTAGCCCTTTTGATTTAACTCATACAGGGCAATCTAGATGCATGGGCAAGGCTGTCCCTTTCTCTTACCTGTTCTGTCAGCTTCCATTTTTGCTCCAGAGCATCAAACATGACTCTGCACAGCTCCTGGACATCATGCTGCTGCCAGGCTGAATTGATAACAGACAGTGAATATAATTAGGTGCACGGATAGTTAATTATCATAACATTTGGACTTTTCCCATGAGGCTCAGACAAAAGCATGAATTACCATGTAAAAAAATAATAATCGTACATTACACCATATTACTGCGAAAAATAACATTAAAATGGAAATATTGTCATGTTTTGAGCTAATATGCTAGCCTTTGACAGAAAAACATAGGAGCAAGGAAAACTGTCACACTCGGCTGCTGTTTGTGTTGGGAAACTGTTGCGGTCTACAACATCCTCTGTTTTCGACTATTTACAAAAAGTTCCAGAATTCTGACGAATGGAGAACTGAAATCCCAGCCCAATGAAGTAAATGGTCCATTTTTTTTTGCGGAAACGAAGATGATGTTGCAGACTAAGATTGTTTCACAACACATGTATGGGGCAGTGCCATCTTGTATAAGAAAATAGCCAAGCGTGATGGTTTCCCTTTATACAATACTCACCCTCACTACTGTCCCAGCCAAAACTTCTTGTCACATCTGTGGTCTCAATTGCCCGTTTCTTACTGGTCTGCAGCAGAACAAACAGTCTTTGTAACTGGTAAGGGATGCTGGTGACTGGGTCCTCTTCAGATTCCTCAAACTCCCAGCTGTAAAAAATAATTAGCAATGTAAAATATTTTACAATGCTAGTCTTACTATGAAATGCCAAGTTTATAGCATGACCTTTGAACTCCTTACTTGTACAGTGCGTTTCTGAACTCTGGGGTCATGAAAAGTGTTTGTAGGAGGCTGTTTAAATAGCAGGTCATGGCCTGATTCACCAAGCCTACGTATCCTGTGGCAAGATCAAAAAGAGGTTTAATGGTATGTGAGTGTTATTCTTCCTGGTGGGGAACATATGAATCAGCCATCGGCCCCCGGTCTTACCTGTCTCAGACTTGTTTAGTATAGAAGAGTAGGAGTATGAGGGGCTGCTGTAGTCACTGCTACATCCACCAGTGCCCTCTCTTGGCAATGGTCCGATGAAACGCTCTTGGGAACTATCATCCAAGCCACTGCTGTCTGCGGTCCCTGACTCATCCTGAGTGCAAAGGACGCAAATAACAGGATTGCAGACAATTCTGGCTGTTGAAGCTGTGAAACAAAGGTCCCCTAACCAAAAGTGGTTTATTTTTTATATTTACTGTGCGTAATTAGGCACTCACCGATGCCATCTGGGGTTGCTCTCCATCTTTGTCAGTGAGCTGAAGGAAATTCCTCTTCCCAGCCTCAAAACCAGACTCTGAGAGTGTAACCTCACTGCTTTGATCCAGTGGGGTCTGGTAAAGAGTACATGGCTTGGTCACAAAAACATGGTGACCGAATATATAACATGCTGGTTTTCTCACTCACTCACTCACACACACACTCACTCACACACTTACTATTAAAAGTTAAATAATGCAGTCACAAAAGTGTATGTTGAACCCAATAGACTATCAACAAAGAGTGTTTGTGTTTTGTGCAGGCTGAGGAGTAAGCAAGGCTTCAGTGGAAACAAGCCTTAATCCACTGACCTACTATGTGAGATAACAACACAGCAACCTGGGCTCTGGCCTGGATCAGTGGCCGGATTAGCCAAAGCTCACGTACCCAAAAGAGGAGTGCATTAAATACATGCACGCATACACAAAGAACCCTTTCTCGGTAGACAGTGAGCACATGATAGAACTCATACGGTGCCTGTTCAGTATGACTCATTCACAGAAAAGGTTCAACTGCATTCTGGTTTAATGGACTAACCATTTCGGATATGTTGCCCCATGCAAGGTCAAACGTGCCGATCACATAGCCAGCCTTTTGGGCCACATCTTCGTGGAGTTTGGAGAGGGACGTGGATGCCGGAAGGTTGACGGTCAGCCTTTCGTTAACCGTCTTGGAGTTAGTGGTGTCCTGAATGATACACAGCACTCTGGGTTCCTCCGCAGCATTTTCTATCTGCAAATAAGAGAGAAAATAAGTTCACACATTGTCTAAGCGCCTGGCGGGCAATTAAGTGTTCCTACATGATGCACTTGTGGAAAGCCTCAAGTTAGTATAACAGAAGGGATGGAACATTCCTGAGGCTGTGTGTGCCAACGTCATACTGTAGAGGAAAACATCAACGGTACCATAGTAATTATTTTGTGTAATGATGAGCCCCACTAGGAGGAATGCATCATTAAGCTTGATTAAAATAAAACAGCAAGACATACAGAGACAAACAAAAAACCATTCCATTTCCAATCCATCCAAAAACGAAGCCAAACCGTGGCAAAAGATTAGTCGGACCAAAACACAAATTCATCTGACAATCTGGAATATAAAAGGTGTATAAACAGCCATGGCATGGTGTTAATATTGGCCAACTATGACTAATACACAGGAATATGTCCAAATCAGAGGTCATTCAAAGCAGTGTTAAGGTTACACGATGATGCTGTGGGAGCTAACAGCTAATAAGGCTACACCTCGCTCTTTGCAAAGTTACAAAATCAATGTTCCGCTTAATCACAGTGAGTAAAATTACTCACTTTAATTTTAAGGAACCACATTTGGTCCTGACTTAATAGTTGAGGAATGCCTGCCTCCCTATAAACCTTACTTTTTACCTAACTGAGCTAAACATAACACAACAGTAGAAGACTGGGATATTGTTTGCCTTAGTTAAATAAATAAAGCATTCATATGCACGGGTGTGTGACTATCACACTCCCTTAATGTCTCTGAGCAGTTCACATTCTCTGTAAGTTTTGGGCGGTATAATGGTGAACAAACAGATAGCATGCATATTGCAATCTCATGCACACAAATGGCATGTCTATACCTGGGAAAACTTCTTCTTCATCTCATCAAACAAAGACTGTCTGCAACTCCAAAACATACCCTAATAACCCAAGTGGAGATGTCGGGATCAACACAAATGAAACAAAAAACATCACCTGGCTAAAAAAATAATAAATAAAACAAACCAAACAAACCGGTTGAACTACATGCAACATAGACTGCAGGTCAAGCTCAGCAGTTCACCTTCCTCCTTCAGCTACTCAACATACTATGATGCCGTTCTAAAATAACATCATGGTTAGACAGAAAAGAGGGATGGGATGATAATCAAGGCAAGTAAATGAGTGTGATCATTTCGTGATTCTAACAGAGGAGTCCAGCGCAATTAAATACCTTGATACTTATAGCACAAAATGGCATTGTAATAGAGTATTATTTTAACGGGTAATATGAAGGTGCAGTGCTCAGATGAAGCCCTGGATGAGGCAGCAGTACTATAACACGCTCTAGAAGCTATAAAAACATACTAAACGTGGCATACCAAACCTACAAGGGCTACAAAGTTCAAGTGCAGTTGTAAGTTACGAGAATAAAGATCATTAAAACAAAATGATAACAGAGGAAATTGTAAAATACTCAATAGATTTGGCAATGCCAACACTGACATGGCTGTTGGTTGATAAAAAAATAAAAAATAAAGTGGAAAGTAGAAAAACTTATTTAACTAATTTAACTTATTTACTCAGGCAAAACAAATCTCGCTCAACATTCATTGATATTGTCCATTTAAAACTCAAACAATCTGTATGCACAGGGTACAGTTGCAGTTAACCTTATCATCTCATCCAGTTCCCACCCAAGTGGGTGGGAAACAAATTATTATTTGCTCCCCACCCAGAACCACTGTGATGCTCAAACGATCAAACAAATAACAAAATACCATTTTGACAACATGCCATTAAAACATTGGAAGATAGTCAAACAGGCCAATTAATACATTTGTGTTATAAAGTTATTTAAAGGATAAGCCCTGCATTAATGTACAAAATAGTATTGCCAATATTCATAATGAAATGGTCAAGACAAAAAGTTACATTGATAGGAAGGGTAGGGATGACTATAGAAATGGGACATCTCTGTGACTTGTTTCCATGTACCATGATGGGACAAGAAGGCCAGTTCAACCACCAAAGGGACGTGTCCCCAGCCATTTCATAGGAGATGTAATGAAATAAGAAAAATGTATGTTATGTCAGCTTTTTAAAGTTAATAATTATTTATTTGTTTTACAGAGCCCAATACTACAGCTATAAGGTTACATATTCTGTTGTCAGGCTATTCAGATGCTTTTATTTTGTAAAAATATTAAGAAGAACCAGTACTGGCTCATATTTAAAAAAAATGGCTCAAATGACAAGTTTAACCCAGAAAAGGAACAGCCTCTTTAACCCAGAAAAGTAACAGCCTCGCTCGCATTATGTTATTTCTGAAGAAATAATAATAAAAAATGTTTTGGTCTATAGAACATATAACTAACCATGAATACGTAAACAATGCGTATGATCGATTGCATTAATCGTTTTAAAATCAACTTCAATGTACATATTTGTCTTTAATGAAAAAATACTTTTATAAAATAAATTAACTAAGGTTACATACGTCGATTAAAAATATGGTTCACAACATAGGTAAACTAATCTAAAAACAGGCTTGCATTGAACTAACTGTTTAAATGCATCCGATAGTGTTTCAAAAGCGAAAGTTGAAATACCATCGACGAAGTTTTAAAATAGGGAACCCTGAACGTGTATATCATCTTTTCTAAACGAGGAAATTCACAATGTCATCTAGTGTTAGCTATAGTACGGATCAGCGCTGTTGTTGACAGCAGATATAAAGTCAAGTCAAGTGACTCTTTGAATGCACATGTTATAAAATAATACGAGCAGGGTTAGCTAGTAAATGCATTCGGGTTTATTCTTGACAACCAAGGAGTCCATCGGTATATGATAATAAACAGTCAGACAACGTTAGCTACGTGAGTGGCTAGGTAGCCAGAGCTGACCAGTAAAGCGCTAGCTATTTAACGTTACAGCTGGTTTTGTTTTGAGCTATGTGGAATACTTGACAAGTTAAGACGACTCACTATCCCCTTTCGAAAAATTCTGATGAATCATTTAGTATTTGCCATAACCTCAGTGAAATGATCTGAAAACATATGTCATATTATCTGACCTGCACTTTAACTAGCCAAGTGCTAACGCTAACCCGAGATAGCTTTGTCGCGAAAGGCCGTTCTAGTCCCACGTAGCTAATGTTCACTAGTCGTGTTTACTGCGAAACCGTGTAATAAAATGGGTTGCATAATGACTTATTCGGACCAAACTTTCTTTGAAATAATAAACATTTTGGCATGGTCAGAAATATGTTCCAATTACGAGTTGTCTTTTCAAAGACCAGTGAAGGGTCTATTAAAATCTCACCTCTTTGGGTACGAGCTGGTTCTCTTCGCTAGGCACCATTTCCATTTGGACGACAGTTTAGACACACATCTAGCTAGACAGGGATGTCAACGGTACAACATCGCGGAGGTGGACACAACCATGATTTGTGTTTTGCTTGCAGTAGGTATGGCTAAATAGAAAACTAAATAAAACTTGCCGAAAGTTAGAGACTTATCAAAGTGATCGCAACACTTTCTCTATTACACTGGTACACAAAGTAGCCTACTATCAATAAAGAAACATGGCCGGTGCGCAACTCCGCGATACTTCAGTCAGTTCGTCTCTGCTCACGTCACAGCCGTGGATGTGATGGTCAGAGCCATGGATGCATGGCTGTCAATGATTGTGTCTGTTTGAAATGCACAAGCTTGAGTGAATCTCTATTTATACATATATAACAATTTGCCACGACGATGAATTGCACGAGGGTATTTAAAAGGATTATCGAAATGACTATTTGTACTATGCAACAAAGATAAACACAACAGCTTAAATAATGAATAACTTGCATGTAATCAGTGTTGCTATATTCCTTTTATAATAATGCATCATGTTTTATATGTCGTTTCCCCCAGCAAATATAAATAGAGACGTAGACAAGGTTCGTTTAATAAGACATGTTTCCTGACGCTAGAGGTCAGTATAGCTAAATCTCAAATCGAATAGTCTGCCTGAATTGCAACATTAAAACAAATCCCAATTGTGATGTATTTGGGCTTAGTTATTCAGAAGGTTCCTATTTTAGTACATAAAAGATAATTATACAAATTGTGAAACCTGATAAATACATAGAATGTATAGGCTATTATCACTGCACAGCTTATAAATGAGCAGAAATCTTAATTAAGATAAACCATGGCTGACATATTGAAAAATATAATGGATCATTGAATTGTGTGAAAGTATTTATTTATTTACTTTATTTATTTGGCATATGTGATACTTGAGGTGACTTTTCACTCATTAGACACATTCCAGATTTATCCTTGCCATCATACTGAGACAATACAGTATTCTTCTTCTTGCGCCTTACTTGTACCTTATTTATCAGAACACAATGGATATCTATCAAATGGTTGTGCTTTTGATTATATGTTCATGCCCACAGTTGTATTAAATACTTTGCTCTGATCATTTGTGTTTATTTATACATTACACATCATAAACAAGTATAGCAACAACCAGGTAACTTGTGAGGTAACTTAAAATGTTTGGCGTTATTATATAATAATGATTAACTGTAGGCGTAAGTTCAAAATTTGGGAAAGCTGCAATGGGTGATTAAGAGACTGCATGTTTTTAATAATGACCAGAACAAATTACCATCAGGTCAACAACCATTCGGGTCCCTTTCAAAGCTATACCCTTTATGGAATAAGATATTCGCAAATATATTTTTTCTGGCTGCGGCAGACCTCATCATACCACTTTCCTTGTGCAGCCACTGACAGAACAACACAGCTCTCCCTCTTGGTTCCCGTGGGCTGCTTCTTGGAGCGGTCCCAGTTCCAGTAGCTGATGGGCATACTGTTGACATCAACATACTGGCCCTCTTTTACAATGTCAGCTACTCCAATCCAAAAGTCCTTGGAACCCGGAGCACTCCGCTTTGCATAGTCTTTCAGCTCGTTGTTTTCGTTCACGTCTCGAGGCGTCGCCAGGGTGCCCCCCTGTGCGATGCATTCTTCGTTTGCTTCGTGGTAGTGCTTTGGTTCCTCGATCATCAGATAACACTTTCTGTGGGCTTTGATCCCTCGCAGACAAACTGAGAAGTACAAAGCAAATGCCTTTATGAGCCGCATTAAATGTCAGCTGATTATAAACCACTTCATACCATACCAAACCATGCTATCTCTTAGTCAGTCACGTTATCAGATACATTGTAATAAATGTAGTGTTCTCACTCCCTCAAAGATGAGGTAGGGCCTAATGTCATGAGCCTGACCTCACCTTGTCTGTTGCAACACAATGACCTAGTGTTCAATGGTAAGGTTTTAAAATGAATCACCTCCTTGTTTAGGAAGTTTGAATTACCTCAGCCTTCCTAAATAACTTCCAAAACATGTGCAAACACTTTCATAAAATAATATCAACAATAATAACAATACAAAATTAAAAGTAAAAAATGATTAGTGTTCAGCAGTGTATGTCAATACCTGTCTGCAAAGCCTGGATTTCCTTTAAGGAGTTGACCTCTTGCCAAAGCTTTTCTAACTGGGATTTGATGTCGTCATCCTCTGCAGCTACATGAAATGGTACAATATCGTTAAAAGAATATCCTAGAATTGCCTTACCACGTGTGCAAGTTTGATGAGTTACCTGTCTGTCGACCTGGCACAGCCTTTCTAGTACGAGATGGGCGGCAAGATGTTTCTTGGAGCAAGGAAATACAAAGTACCAGACAGATAGGGAGGACCAGGCGCACCATGTCTAAGGCCAATGGATCACACTATTGTAGCTGCACGACACGTATACTGTCAACGGGAACCAGTTATACAGTGGAAGGTGTCTTATATACAGACCCTATGTGTGTCTTTTGGTGTTCAATTTCTATTGGCTCAAATTATGTTAGGGTCCTTCCAAACATCAGGAAGAGGAGGGGGTTCCGTATGGGTGGAGGGCTCAACAATGACTTCCCTGTCTCAAGCCATTCATAAATATTTGCCTGGGACATGGTGCACGAAGCAGTTTCTCTTTCATTTCACAAACAAGCAGTAAATTCATGGTGTGCTTCACTGTTACAGAGTGTTCTGTATGAGTAAATAAGTATGTTTCTGTAGTAGATTTAGATTATTTTACCTTCTTGTGATCAATTTAGACTAATGTATTCTAGAAAACACACAAATAAATGTACAGTAATAGAAACGGGTCAGCAATTGGGTTCTGAGATGTGTACCTTGGTGCAAATGTGTTGTGTTCTCTGAATATCATCAAATAATAATGTATAATAACTAGTGACATTATTCAGGTAACAATATTTGAATTTTTCCTGCTTGGGTTGTTAAGCTTACTATTTCATAGATTGCTTGAATGTGTCTAAATGTAGGGCTTCTCTAAAAATACAGACTGAAACAGGAAGAGATATTTTTAGAGTGTGATATTGCAGACCAGCGGAGCAGGGGATCTGTGTGGGAAAATGTTCTGGCAGATGGACAGAACCTAAGAAAAGGGATTAAAAAAAGAAAACCTATGGTCAATGCCCACACGTGTAATAAACAGTGTGCATTTTAATATATTATATATAATTGTAATAAATCATCTCATTATTATGTTGAGATCATGAGAATTGTATTATTTTCATACAGTAACGTTGATGGCAGTGCTAGAAATGTATCATGCAACATGGATTGCCACAATAAAAAACAAAATGATTACTAATTACGTTATAAGCAATCGACCCTTTTCACAGAGGCATCATTGTAGGATAAACACAGGTGTCCCTCATAACACTAATTATGAGTCTGCTCTTTTCATGTACCAGGGCACGGGTAGTACGCTAAACTAGTAAAGTAAGTCTACTACTCGTGCCCTGGTACATAAAGGAGCAGACTCATAATTACTGTTATGAGGCACACCTGTGTTTGTCCTACAAAGACACCACTGTAAAAATGGTATATCTATGCTTTCATGGCCCTCTGCCCCTTTCAAAGTAGGCCTACATTACACTTTAAGTGATGGAGATGGTTGTGATGGAGATGGTTATGTTATCACACCTGTGATATCATTACAATTCATTTTGAGTGTTAATGCGCCGCCAATCTCAATGTAACGTTATGCTAACCTGTGTTGCTTGGCAACAATTTTGATGTCTTGAGGAACTATATTGCTTGGTTGAAGAAGAAGATAATTTGTTTTCAATAAATTATTGTATTTTATGTATGCTATGTTTCCATTTTGTGAAATATTATTAGGTAGTCTATAGCAACCGTAATAGTAACCGTTTTATGACAGCATTATGAAACGAGAGGCCGTGGTTTACAGTGATTTTAGAACAGCTAGGGGGCGTTGTTAGGCACAAGCAGAGCGGACATCCAATATCTCACAACATACATGTTACCCTACAAGCTGAGACCTTTCCAAACAATGTCAATGGTCTTGTTGTATGACGCGTAAAACGAATCCCAAGGCTCACATGGAGAGGTGTGTGATGTGGATTCGAAGAACATTGACAATTGTATATGATAAAAACTGATAAAATCAGTAAAAATGTGTGCATTTTTATTGTATTATAATATAATAAAATAAGATATTCTATATGTTTATGCATTTCATGTAAACAAGGTTAATATCAGTACATCTAATGATTTTGCAACAATATACTTTTTTTAAATATATTTTATTTTCCAAAACAAGTAACAGGTAAATCATATTCCAGAAATGTTTTACTTTACATTTAACTTTCTTCATTTCAATGGCTTGCTATTTGAAGAAATGTTTTGTATAGTCTTATGGCACTTCAAGTACGAGGCACTGACAGGTAAACAAATGCTAGTGTCCATTTAAAGAATGTTTAATGGATACCATAGTAACAGTAATGAAACTGCGCTTCTTGACAACAAGGATTACACATTGATAATCCCGCAGCAATACTTTCACTGAACATTGAACTAGATTCAGTTAAACAACTATTCATTCCAACAGAAAGCATGTGCCATATTATGGCCCTTGAGTACGAGGCACCAGCAGGTAAACATAAAATTGCACATACACACAAACACAACATTTCAATTTGGGCTACATGCATTATGTACTATAATATCGTCTCGATCCATTATAATACCTAGTGTTAAGAACATAAATGTAGACACTAGACAGTCCTTAAAGTGATGGACAACAAGATCTAAAAACCTAAAAATAACCATAACATATCACAGAAAAAAAACACCTACAAAATATCTTTTCCAGAAAATGTTAAAAAGTAAACTAATATACACCTCAAAGTCAGCTAATAAACTCAGTCTTGGAAAGACTAAATGGTGTGGGCTGAATCTCCCCCTTGCTGTTTTGTGTAGTTTGTACTTGCGCAAAGTCTGAAACTGTCAATCAAAGTGCTCTGAGTTACAGTTGACAATAGAGCAGTGTAATTTCACAAAAAAGGTATCAGTTTAACGTCAGCGCAGGCATGTGTTTCAACTACATAATACAGCCATATACCAGAAGTAAGCACTAATACATTTTTGGGTGCAAATATATATAAAATACCTACATTGAATGATTACATTGTTTGGGCTGTATCTTGGTATTGACATAATTCAATTATAGGTAACCCAATTTGAACCTAAGAGCGCAAATGTTACATTTTGTGGGAACTTTCATAACATAGTTAGAAGTTAATTACATATTTCTGTTGTTCATCACTTTAAGATAAATTGTAAGCCAAATAATGTTCAAATGTGATGCAATTACTCGCTAGTCTTACAAACCTATTAGTGGTTCACAGTCTTGGTCCAGAAATCGATACAATTCTTGCTAGAAATTTGATGGCAGCAAAATACATGTATATATTCAAAGCTGGCATGTCATTAATAAGCATATTTCCAAATACCACCACATTCTGGTTCAACACTACACATAAATGGAAAAAGTACTGGCGTTCCACTTTGTATACTACAACACAGCTGGGAACTTAAAAAATATATATACAAATTTTCTGGCGCATTCGAGTTATGATTCACTTCCCTAGGTCTGCAAACATCCTCCATAACATAACTCTGTGTACAACAAGAAGACAAGCCAGTAACATGGAATTTGTTTCCCTTGCTCTCTTCCAATAAAACACTTTTGTATCCCAATTCCAGTGATTCAAAAACCGTATCTCCACCTGGCAGGGGTGGTTATGTTTCCAAGCAACTACATGGAGGGATGCAAACAAAATCCAATTATCGGTCTAGCTTCACACATCACTTGAGGGTGGCACAGACTGTTGAATTAACAATCGTGACTACCCTAACGTTTACCTTTACTCCAGTGATCTAATGACCTGAAAACCTACAGCATACACGTACATGCACGCACACATTGAAGCAAATCCACACACATGCACACACACACAGCACGGTCTATGTTAAGTTTCCTTCTGATCTCCAGGGCGAGAGTGTGTAGAAACATATTTTGCAGTATCTCTGGGTTCCTGCTGGCCTACTGAATGAAAGGCATACGCTCCTTATTGTCATTGTCTCCTTCGGGATCTTCCTCTTCCTCACCAGCCTCGCTAGTCTCTGTGCTGTCACTTGCCATCTAGTAGTAAAGTAGAATGAAAATCAAACATTTAGTTATAGTGAAGCATTTACAATGTTTAGTTATAGTGTAGCATTTACAATTTTATGAAGCACAGTAAATCTGAATTGGAATGATCTGTGTTGTTAGCATGCAGCATTAAAGGTAAAAGTCAAATGATTTGTTTCTATTCATCTTTGAAAGCAGTAAGTGTTCATTTTACTGTCCCAATTAATAAAAATAAAGTATACAATATTTATGATGATGAAATTAATATATGTTACCAAAGGTGTAGGAGACTTCTCAATGTCCAGTATTAGTTTTCCTACATTTCCTCTGTCATGGATTCTTTGCATGGCCTCCTTCACCTGAATGTAAAACATAACAAACGTTACATTTTTCATTCAAACGTACTCTTTAAGCGTTCAGTGCAATATTTCCAGCTGCATGAACTGTAATTGTTGCCATTCACCCATTGTAAATATCTAACTTTAATTGTTTTCTCTGTTTAACCTGAACTGTCTGTGACACTCCCCAAAGTATATCTAAATGGTTTTAACAAGCTTGATATGTATTCAATTAAACATTTAGCCAAAGACAATTTGGTTAAATATGTTATAGGCACAACTCTTGAGAATCAAACTCAGTGTTCATTCAATATATTTTATTAAAATATTGAAATATATTATTTGGGGGCATCTACATGTATGTGGGAAAAACGTATTTCTGGCAGCAACAACAAAATTCCCTTTCTAATTTAGCTCAAAAGGGGGCAATAAAGCATGTATTATTTTATTAATTTCCCTACAAAATGTGCCACTCCAATGGATAACACAGACACATGTTCAGTCAAGTTTTTGGCTTGGCTACCCAAGCTAATCAGAAAGTAGGGGAAGGCTTGCCAGGTCTCCTTGGCAAAATGGGAATTTCATGAATCCTATTTCATGAGGAGATGCTGACCAGATAGTGAAAGATTTCTTGGATTCATGTTCACATTTAGAGAAAAAAAGTATCTTGCGTCAAAATTGGTGAATGCTAAATCAAGTCTTAACAGTCAAACTATTTCTGGATCTTACTTCAGTGTTCATACTAAGTACAGAATGCCCAGTTCCAAACAAATATGCATGAAACAGCCTTGCTTGATGAAAACTGTTTGAAATGCAAGAGATTATTTGAGAATGATGATAAGAGGTGCTGTTGTTCTTCCTCAAAACTTGAGAAAGTGAGGAATACACATACTATTTATATTGTGTTTTTAACTTTACATTTCTCTGGGTAAATTAATATTAATAGTAATATACCAAATTACAATCAATGTTTATTCTTCTCATGGAAGCCCGTAAGGCTGCAACAAGGTAGTTAGTTAAGGTTCACTTTTCAACATTTTTTACAGAGGATTCCATGTATTGCATTCGTATCACAGAGAAACAAATGTTTGTAGTGCCTTGTTTGGAAGCTATTGTTGTGTAATCATTAATTTGCTTAATGAAATTGTGCGAACAAAGGCCAGAGCATAAATAGGTCAGGCACAGTTCAATGCGCTAAGTCGACCATACAATATTTGTCTTATTTTCATAAATGAGGGTCTATCATCCTTTTGCACGATAATTGATGCGTATTACATTTGTTTCACTTGTATCAGCATGTTAAGTATTCCCTTGCTCACACTGAAAAACATTTTCTTCCTTTTAACCTTCTTTCTATGAGCTCACAATTTGAATAAATCAGAATGAATCTGCACCGCTATTTAAATCTGACACATAACTCTCCCAAACATTTCAACCGAAGGCGGAAAAAAAAGCATGGGAGAATGTGACCCAAAATAAATTCTGTTCTTTTTTTATTCCAAACACACAAGTGAAGGTAGGTCAGTACTAGTACCTCTGGTGTACTGAGCCACTGTGTTTTAATGAGATTCTTTATGGGCACCAGTTCCAGCCAGTGCCCTGAAGTTGCTGCCAAGTTACCAAGCGGGGAAAAGAGGGGAGGCACACAATTGAAAAAATAAAAGAAGCCGTTGAAAAAACCTTTTTCATTGATATATCTTATTTGCCTCTGCATCTGCTCACAAAGCACACTCTGCGCATCCAGAAAGCGCTGGGGTCTACATCCTGTAGCTTGTGGGGTGTTGTGGCAGACGTTGTGCCTTTTAGGCGGCCTGTTGTGAAATCATTTTCAAAGGAAGATATAGCCCACTCACCGTCTGTGGGTAAATGTCAGCAGCAGTGCAGCTGACAACGTCTCATAGAAGCAGTGGTGAACCAACAGACCTCCCCACAGTCAATGCTGTTTACCAACCTCCCGTTCCAAAAAACGGCATGTTTCTGCTGTGCCGGGCTGATTATTATCAGCCACCCCCCTCCCCTCCATTTAGTCCACAAGTTAAAAGTTAAAATCCCATCACTTGACTGCCAGTTAAATATCATCTGGATGGGGTGTGTGGGGGGACTTACCTCCTCCAGGGCCCAGAGTGAGTCGACGACTGGCTTGATCCTCCCTTGATTGTAAAGAGACAACAGTTTGTCCATCACTGTCTTTACTCGCACACACCCCCCCTGTTTGAAGAGGAGGTTGAGGAGGGAGAATCCGGCGATCACTTTGTTCTCCTCGTAGAGTTTGATTGGGTTCACCTTCTCCACTTGCCACCACTGCACAGATCAGATACATAAAAACCATTACCTTATATCTTAGATGTTCATTCATCTGTATTCGATGGGCTGCGTTGCACCTATAACTCACTCACAGATTTTGCGATGCTGAAAAAACTCTTTGTTTCACCTGTGACCATGTTTGATGCGCCTGAAAAGACAGACATTAGGACTTTAGTAAAATTAGTGAATATCACTTGGAAAAAGAAAGGCATGAGCAAAATTAATTTGTGCTTTAAGGTCTTTGTTTACATTCGTATTGTCCCTGAAAACCGGAACAATTTGCTACTAGAGACATATTGTCAATGTCATTACTATTGACATCTCAGTTGATCACAGAGCATGTGACAAACAGACACACAGACACACGTTATTATATATCATTACGTAATGAACAAAAATTAATAAAAGATCCAAACCATAGAGGATGTAAGCTCCAAGAGGCTTGAGCAGGACAAGGCCTTTCCCAGTGTGCTCGCCACTAAGACAGTCCAAGACAATGTCTACGCCCTCTGGCGAAATCCTTCAAACAACACATTAAATTAAAGGCATGGTCTAAACATGTCTTCATATTCAGTTGCATGGACATAATTTGTCTATATGAATTATTTTGATAGGACGGCAGCAATTAAAGCTGATTTGGGAAAGGGGAAAAGTGGTCACAACTACAATTTATACAGCAGTGGTAGAAGGTATTTTATTTTAAGTTGTAACTGTTTCACAATCGAATGATACAAATGTAAAATGTGCAATCCATTGAGTAGCACTGGGTAATATGTGAATATAATGTGCATATAAGATGAAATATCTCAGGGATTTTATGATGATTTTATGATGACAAACCTAATGATATGTGTGAAATAAAGAACAACCTAATCTAATGCCTATAAATCTTCATTAAATCCATTGAAGTAAAAAGTATTCACACAAACATTGTTACCCTAACCAGTTTTACAAATTTAGATTACCGCCATATACTTAGTTAATTTAATAGCATAAGATACATTAAACCTCTAAAGTATAAAATATTGTTCAACTCCTATACTCAAATGTGAAGGAATGAGGTTTGATGAAAAAGTGTTTTATTTGTATCTTTCTGCCATGTATCCTTGTAGGACACCTACTTGGCTAGAGTGCCTGGTCTGGTGAAACCAATGCTCTGGCATATGGTACATAACCTCTCTGCTGAAAAGGGCTATGCTGTGGCTATGCTCATGATCCTGGGAGAAGTGGACAAAAAAGACTGCATCGGCTGACAATATGCTGTTGTGTTTACAGAGTATAAACATGTTGATCATATTGTTGATCATATTACAATAATACTAAAACCTTTCTCACTAGAAAGATAACAAAATATCTTATTTGTAAAGCAATTGTGTGCCTCTACGCAAATCAATGTTGTTATATGGTTTTAATTGAATAAAGATGAATCAGTCATCAACACATTATTGGTTCTGCTGCGCTGCGAAGGCTACCATTAGGTACGAGCCACCACCCTGCATTCTTGTTGCTCTCAGAGATGAGCCATGTGTTGCCATGGGTACAAAAGCCATAAAAGACGGAATAAGGCATTGTGTGACATTAGCATTTATACAACACCCTATTCGTTCAGCGTGGTCTATCATTTGATCAAATGGGGGAACAGTGTTTCATGGATGGGGATAATAGAATTGAATTGTCGAAAATCAAGCAACTGCACAAATGCTGTAATTTAGCGTGGTGATAAAAACACGGTAACAATGACTATTGTAAAACATAATAAATAATTCAGAAATAATAATCAGATAGCGTCAAGGTGGTTTGTAGGCATTGAATGAGTGAGAATAACCTTTCCAGTAGACAGTTTCCGTTCTTACTTTTTCACTTCTTGTACATAATCCGCATTTCTGTCAAATATGTGGGTGACTGAGTCTCTGATGGCTACATGTTTGGAACATGAGGCAATTCCAAACACAGTGACATTGGGCACACTGGAGCAGAGTTGAGCTACCGCTTGACCCTGTAACAGCAATGTAAATGGTTATCATTCACTAAACGACAACCATGGGAATGATTGAGGGAAATGTGTTGCTCTGAAGCCCACGGCATGCACAAAAACACGACCAAAATAGCTACATATTAAATGCAAATTATGTCCATGATCTTTTGTTCATCTCTGCATGTTTTGTATCATAAAGAGATGTCAGTGCTGCTTATTACAAACAGGTTATGTGTTGAATACAATGCCAGCCACAGATTTCCATTATCAGCTACAATCTTTGAATGCAGGTGCAAAAAAATGCATATTTGTGTGCAACTGCAAAGGCATGAATGCGTTATGAATGTCTTAATCTTTAGGCAAATTATTCACACACACTGGTCTCCTTCAAAATAACTTTCGATTTTTCTCTCGGATATGAAATCTGATTCAATGAAACGTTTAAAGGCTACACAACACTGAAGTTTACAGTATTTCTTATGCCTATTCTTATGTTATTCTACATTAAGAATAACAAAAAAACATTCTCCTTTTTTGTTGCACAATTTCCTTCAACCCCCCGTGAGTAAGTAGGCTTACTTACCACACTACCTCCAGCTGAATGGACCAACACGGACATTCCTTCTCTGAGATTTGCGACTTCAAAGAGCATCATATAAGCAGCTACATAGTTCAATGAGAAGGCTGCAGCCTCTTGAAAAGTCATTTTGTCTGGCATCTTGTAGACATAGTCCACTGGAGTGCAAACCACCTCTGCCCAGGCATTGTAATACACAAACGCCATAACTCTGTCCCCTATCTACAACAGAAATTGTCATTGAAATACTTATAACAGCCATTACTATAAGATGAGAGGGAAGGTTTGTATTTCTGGATAATGAATAATCATTTTATTTAATTGCAGCTATACAATGGTGCAATACAAATATTTAATGAGAGGAAAGATGTGTGTTTTCTGTGCATGCAAGACTGACATATGATATAACGGGCCTTTTACACATGTATCTCAAACATTGCCACTTACTTCAAATCCATGGGTGTTTTCACCAATGGACTCAACTATTCCAGAACATTCGAATCCGGGTATTAGAGGAGGTTTTGGTGGATTGTCAATATTCCCCTGGCGAACCATCAGGTCCACGAAGTTCAAACCACTAAAGTAGTTCCAGTCATATGGAATAAATGAAAAAGGCGTTGGAAGGAGGACTATTTATATGAGATGTCACATCATTCCAGAGATCATTCCATTTTCAGAGATTGCTTACAAGCTTCTACATATTTGGCTTTTTTTCTTGCGAGACAAAAGTTTTCATTTGAAAAGTTCATAACATAAATTAATAGTAATAACAAACGTATGGAAATAACAACGCACTGAAAAGTGCAAAATGCTTATCCAGTCTTTAGCCTTCTGTTTGTTCTGATTAACAAGAATCTGTGGAAACCTGTTGCCTTTATATAAATTGCGCATTCCGCTTCAATTTGATAACAATGACGCATGTTGGTCTTGCTTGAATAATGCAAATTTATGAGACACTGGGATGAGCCTAATGAATCCCTCTATGGAAACCTGCAACCATTTAACACGAGCATTTACTGTGAGAAATCAAACAACCCATATTTACCATGCCTTAACGCGAATCTTCACTTCACCATGCTGCGGCTCTGGCATGGTCTTCTTGGTTACCCTGAGTTTGTTGAGACCTCCAAAGCCTGCTAATATCACCGCTCGCATTTCTTTAGGATCAATTGAAGATACAACGTTTTCGGCCTCTATGACACAATTCCTTTCTATCATATGTTCAGTTTCTTCCTCTGTGATATCTGCCGCATCTGTAGTAACGTTAGCCATGTCGGTAACCGAGGATCCACAGGTTCTATTCGCCTTTTCTCTTCCGAACTGGTGCGCAGTATATGGAGAGTATAGAGTGGAGTCTAGCTGCTAAATGCTGCAAGGCGAGGACAGTGCTTTCTTACCCAGAATGACCAGACATTTCTCTCAGCAACACTGGACATCAAATGGTTTATCTGTATTATACACGAACAACTTAAAATTACTATCTCACTGTATAGGTTGCGTTATTACAATTATATCCTCTAAACGTCCAGCATGAATTGGAAATAATTGTTGAACCAATCGCATAGTGCAATGTGCACCACCTACAGGTTTATTTTATAGCAACATTATGATGCTTGCAACATCTTGCCAAATGCTTTAAAATATAAGTAAAATATAAATAAAATAAGTTATAATTGTCTGTTTTAAAATGAACATACATAAATTACTCTTCAACTAACTGTTAAAGAGTGATACTGAACTGTTTAAGAGCTAAGTGATATCATGTTATGGAATTTATTAAGTGATTAATTGCGGTCACTGCACACTTCCAAAATATGTCTGTTGTAGTACATCTAAGTGTGTAGACTTTGAATATCCTGAACAGAATAGCATATTTGTATAAGATCAAGTGCCAAATGAAAATGTGCGTCTCCAAAGGCCACCTTTTGGGGGCGCTATCGGGTAAACTAGTCTACTAATTTATATGGTTTGGCGTACCGTGCAGACTTGGGGTGGGGAAATGAAGGTAAATACAACCCAATTGTGTTAGGCTCAGACCTTGTTTAATTCCATCAAATGACCCGAGAGTAGGCCTACCGTGATTGCATGAGGTTGATGTTACTGGTAGAAGTAGTTTAAGGGCCTGTGCATGCCTTTATATACTTTATATAACATTCCACAGTAGCTTAACATACAATATAACCATCACCATGAAACAATAAATGATTACTAAAGATTGCAAATAATGTTACAATGTATAACTATCATTTTATAATTACCAGCAAAGTGGTTGTTAAATTATAAATATACATATTACAATTGTACATTTCAATTTACACTGGGTTTGTGGGGGAGATGGGGTGATGGTTGAATGGCTGATTCTAATGTTGGGGGACATCTGTAAATATTCTTAATCCATGCATTCCTTCAATTTCATCCTTTAGAGCCTGTGGATGAGAAACATAAATGTGTTATTCAAGCAAATAAAATATTGTACCGACAGCTTGTAATGCCAACATATGTCACTGATATGTTATTGAAACCTGTAATACTCAAATCGTTCTTTTGCTTTTACTCCTTACTTTCTAAAGCATCTTGTAGTACATCCTTTCTCACATGAGAAATGCAAGACACAATGTGGGGCAAAATCTTATAGTACATTTCTTTAATTTATAAAAAATGTCACCGTAAAACCAGTATGAGATAAGCAACTTCTTAGGAGCTGGTTTTACCTGGTTGACTAGCTGGTGTTGTTGAATGATCCTTTTCCCTTTAAACTCATTGGACTCTATGTGCACCTCATACATGGCACCACATCCACCTATGGACGGAGCATAGATGCAATCAACATCTTGTGACACTGACTTGCTCCCACCACACACACACACACACACACACACACACACACACACACACACACACACACACACACACACACACACACACA
>JAOPJO010000034.1:9789160-9814384 GCA_027123675.1 Molva macrophthalma | reverse complement strand
ACACACACACACACACACACACACACACACACACACACACACACACACACACACACACACACACACACTTGGATTCATTGAATGAAATAGAAAATTCACAATAGCAATAGCAGTGTCATTCAATAAAGGTGATTCGATACAAGCGGAAAATGGAAACTAATGTCTTACAGAACTGTACATGATATTGAAATATTAATACCTGTTTGTATTTGTGCATGTTAAAATGTATCCGTCTGTCAATGTAGTTGCTTTTGCATAATGGCAGCAGTCAAACACTAACACCAGAATAATGAGAATAATGTAATTTAAATTTAAAAAATGTGGTAGCAGAATGATAGAGATAGTGTCAAAATGACAAATAAAAAGTGTGTTCTATGAAATTCTGTCCCAAATATGAATGTCACTAATCAAACCAAAACAGTTTTAGTCGACACACAGAGCTTAATTTATGCTACAGGCTCTGTATATTTGACAAGGAAGTAAGGGTGTAACGGTACGCGTATTTGTACCGAAAATATTCGGTACTGGTCTTACGGTTCTGTACACGTGTGTACCGAACAAAAGCAGCGTTGTTTTAACCACTTTACGTGCAGAACATTTTTGTGTGTGCGGAATCTTATATTAAAGTACAGTGTGTCCCTTATAACGGTACAGCGCCAGGCCAACGAGGACCCCCGCCAGGCCAAAGAAAATTATAAAAAAAAAAAGAAATGCAGTAAATAAAAATAATAGTAATAAAAAAAAATGTATGCATTAAAAATAACGCAGTGTTACCTTGACGCGATGCGAGTGTCATTGCTAACAAAGTCCCTTAAATTACTGCAGAGCGAGAGCAGGCTTTACTTCTGGATTTGGATTTACTTCTTAATCCAAGAGTTAATTAGTGAATGGCTGTTCGCGGATGAGGGGGGGGGTCATGATAAGTGGGTGTGTTTTGGATACGTTTCCCTGTTCAATAACTAAAATATGCTATCACCCTTTTCGCAGAAAGTTGGTATCCAAAACGAAACTGTTGCGATACAACTGCACACCTTCATGTTATCAAAAGCAACCGATATTCACGTACTACAGTGCAGGTAAACATTGGCTTGTAGCGCCGACCGCTAACGAGCTGAATGATCAATACATATAACAGATAGTGATAAGTATAGGTCTATGATTGTCGCTTACCACTATGGATGCAGTAAGAACACTGTGAGAAACGTAAATAGGCTGTTACCTCCGCCTTGTCCTACAACTTGTAGTGTCCATAGTGACTATGACAAAGATACCCGAATGTGATTGGTTCAGCTGGCCGTCCCTTTAAACTGAGTGATCGGGGAAGAAGGGCTTTAGTTAGGGAGGTGACCAATAACCCGATGGTCACTCTGACAGAGCTCCAGGGTTCCTCTGTGGAGAGAGGAGAACCTTCCAGAAGGACGACCATCGCTGCAGTACTCCACCAATCAGGCCTGTATGGTAGAGTGGCCAGACGGAAGCCACTCCTTAGTAAAAGGCACATGGCAGCCCGCCTGGAGTTTGCCAAAAGGCACCTGAAAGACTCTCAGACCATGAGAAACAAAATTCTCTGGTCTGATGAGACAAAGATCTAAGTCTTTGGCATGAATGCCAAGTGTTATGTTTGGAGGAAACCAGACACCGCTCATCACCTGGCCAATACCATCCCTACAGTGAAGCATGGTGGTGGCAGCATCATGCTATGGGGGTGTTTTTCAGCAGCAGGAACTGGGAGACTAGTCAGGATTGAAGGAAAGATTAATGCAGCAATGTACTGACACATCCTGGAAGAAAACCTGCTCCAGAGCGCTCTTGACCTCAGACTTGGGTGACGGTTCATCTTTCAACAGGACAACGACCCTAAGCACGCAGCCAAGATATCGAAGGAGTGGCTTCAGGACAACTCTGTGAATGTCCTAGAGTGGCCCAGCCAGAGCCCCGACTTGAATCCATTGAACATCTCTGGAGGGATCTGAAAATGGCTGTGCACCGACGCTCCCAATCCAACCTGATGGAGCTCGAGAGGTTCTGTAAAGAGGAATGGGCGAAACTGGACAAAGATAGGTGTGGCAAGCTTGTGGCTGTAATTGCTACCAAAGGTGCCACAACAAAGCATTGAGCAAAGGCTGTGAATACTTATGTGCAAGCGATTTCTTCGTGTTTTATTTTTAATAAATTTGCAAACATTTAAAAACATTTTTTTTCATGTTGTCATTATGGAGTATTGTGTGTAGAATGTTTGTGTGTAGAATGAATTGAATCCATTTTGGAATAAGGCTGCAACATAAAATGTGGAAAAAGTGAAGCGCTGTGAATACTTTCCGTATGCACTGTACGTTCATTCTCGAATTGGTATCCGAGAATTGCACTTGGGAGTGAAACTAAGAGTGACGAATATCTTCAGCCAGAAGTACAACAAATAATGTATATGCAGATAACAGTATACCAGAATATGCATAGCTTCATTGGAATATATTACATTTTTATTTTAAAATAGAGTCTGGTCACTCAGGGCTTTTTACTAACAATGTCTTCTTTTAATTCTTTGGGCATGTTGGAAAATTTGTCATTTGGCCGATGACATAAGCAGTGGAGCCGTGGTCACATATCTGACACTGAACTTGCTTCGATATTGATAGCCATACATTTGAAATAGCTCGCGTTTAAGATGAACGATAATTGATTTGCTTACCAATTTTTGGATCAGTCAGTTAGATGAAAGGCGGAAAGGCGTGCGCACACAAAACCGAGGTATATGGACTTACCCGATATATCCACAACTTTCAGAGATGACGCCAAGGGAAATTTCTCCTTTAGTATTCGGGCAATGCGATCCTCTCCGTCCGTTTGCGACGATAGGCATCTCCGTATATGTAGAGCGAAACCCTCCTAGAAAAGAAAAGCGCCAAGTTAATGAGACACGGTGTCTGTACTGTGACATGCTAATAAGTTGTTTGTTGGAATCGCCACCATGCTACATCTACATTTGATCTACATTTGTCATTGACCGATACGAAACAAATGTTTCAGAAAGTAATTTACTTGATTAATACGAAGAAATCGGGAAACACAGATCATTGCTGCGGTTGTATGTAATATATATAATATGTGATTTTACTCAAAACTAAGAAGATGATCCGCTGAAAACAGTTAACTGCGTGTTAAGTCACCCTCAGGTGGTAGTAACAACACATAACAAAACATTGTCTCATTAATATGACGCAAGCGGATGCAAGCGTGCCAGCGCGCGAGACGGAAATAAATAACATCCGGGCTGGTCTGGGTATTTGCCAAATGCTTTGCCGGCCAATTTCATATGGGTCTATTACATAAATGATATCCAAAATAACCCCATTCATAATTATATTAATGTAACCAATGGTGCTGAAGTGAATATATAGAAAGACTGGTATAGAATACAACACTGCATTACGTACTCCTCGCCATCTCTAACCTCCGTATACATACTTTCTAATAATTATATTAAAGTATTACACCGTAAAACTTTATAGCTGAGTTTTGTAGACCTATGTCAAATAGGCTGTTTGAATCATTGAATCATTATTTAAATAGAATAGAACTTGAACCAGAGTATTGAAAGTAGTCTATTTCTACTTCTTTGCCTAAATAGCATTACTATAGAAATACTCTAGCTGTGCTGCTGTCCCTTTCTTAGGCCCATCATGTTAGAAATAGATCTTCATCTTTGCTCCTACAGGAGTAAAATAACATCAAGATGTATTGCAAACATTGACGTATACATTTTTTACATAATTACATTTCATACCCAGATAAACAAATCAATTAGTCGACATTTGAAAAAGAAGAATAGTTTTTGCTATCTCTCGGACCAGTTGTTAAGTGCTAAATCAATGGAGGTGGAGGAGCTGCCTGGTGCTGTTGACAGTGGATTTGTACCTATTCGTTCAAAGCCCAGGCTTTGTGTTCAAGCATTTGAACAGCACCACACAATGCCAGGCTGACAGGGGGTGGGGTGGGGGGAGCAATGTCAAGCAGTTATCTGAAAAGACGGATTGTGTGTCTCAGAAATGTGACGTCAGTGCCCTTTAAAGCCACTAGGTGAGTGGACCCAAAGTAACAGATGCATGTCTAACGACAGAGATGGCTGACGTTATGTTCTCTGTGATGCTCCTGATGAGTTTCTCACTATACGCTGTCTCCTATGCTGAGGATCTGACAGACCTATCCTGCCCAGATTCCCAGGAGGCCTTCGACGGCTCTTGTTATGAACTGGTTGGTCTACAGCGTCCCTTTCTGAGTGCCCAGAGTTGGTGTGAACGGGGCGGAGGACACTTGGCCTTCATCCTCAACGATGAAACACAGCAGTTCCTTCAGAAGCACTTGGACCCCGGCAAAGACTGGTGGCTTGGACTCGCACCCGCAGCTCCAAACCTCACACTTGACTCCACTGCCAGCACTGAAAGTAAGTGGCCATTAGATAAACGATTATACATAGAGTTTTACTGCACTGTATATTTGTATCATAGAAAGATAGATGGGTACTTGATTCATGCCTGAGGGTAAATTTGGTAAAATCATCAAAAGGAAATGAATCCTTAGGTATGACAGATGTCAGAACGATGAAACAGTTGGGAAAGTGTCAAAGAGCAATCTCCTGTTGGGAGGCAATTACTACAAGTTTAAGTATTTGTGAATATCAGCTGGAGATATTTTTTTTTAATAAAAAAGAATCATCATATGACGATAGATAACAAACAGAATATATTTTCAGTGCATATCTCTCAATGCAGCATGGATGTCTGCATTACCATTATGATGTCTGTTTACTGCCCATTGTTGGAAGACACACAGATTTGCCTATCTCCCTCTAGCAGCATGCATGACAGGAGAGCCTGTACTAATTTAGCAGAGATTCCAAATGGCTTTGGCAACAACAACGCCTGATTTGTGAGTGTTCCTTTGGTTTCCCTCACAAAGGACACGTCGTAACCCTCTTTTAACCATGTCACTTGTAACCGAGATAACCTTTAATGACCCATTCCTCAAATGACACCCTAACTGACCCCCAAGGGGAAGATATAAAAGGCAGGTGCTCCTTGCAAATATATTCATTATTAAATTGGATTGACACAGGAGCAGAATTTCCTGTCTGGGATCAATTAATAAAGTATTAGTTATAATAGTATCAACATTTTAAGGTTTCATCAGTTAATTCTCATTAATGAATCCATTATTGTTGTCCTCCTCTGTTTTCGATCTTCAGGCTCCCTCTCTTGGCTTGATGGCTCAGACGTCAGCTATAACAACTGGGTGACAAGCCCACATGCAGACTCAGCCTGCGGACACATCCTAAGAAACTCAGGTTTCCAGTGGGAAGCCAAAGAAAACTGTAGCCAGGATCTAGACTTCATCTGCCAGTTTGGTATGAATTGAATGTGTATTTATAGATAAAGAAAGGACAAAGTAAAAAGTTTTGTGAAGCCCTGTAATGTGTTGACAATGTCCTGTGTTTCCTCAGATTCTGGGAGATCTATTGCATGTGATGGACTAAATGCCACTTTGCAATGTGGCTCAGGTCAGGTAATAGAGATAGACGACAGCTTCTATGGCCGTAAGACAATTCACTACTGCAAATCCAGAAAGACCTTGTCGCCTACATCTACCAAAGAGGAGTGTAGCTGGATAGACGTTGTGGATACAGTGATAGGTATTGTTTCTTATTTATACATCATATGATTATTTAGTTATCGTGACAGTTATGTGTAAATAGAGATTGAGTCAGTATTTATATTCCTGGGTGGAAGCATACAATGAGTAGATAAAAAAAAGGCTCAGTACAATTAGTTATCAAAAAAAATTAATTCTCCAAGCATAATCAAATGCAAGGCAGCTGTTTCACTAAGAGCTGGTAAACCACACAAACAATACCTCTATATATCCATTGTCCTGAACATAAGCAAGACTGTGTACACAACCATTACATTGATAATCCTGACGAGGGACATGGATATGGCCATTGTGGGGCAAATGGTCTCTTTTGTTTATGCATTTTTGTAATGAGCAGTGTTTAGAAAGCTCTCCCCCATTTACAGGTGGTACTCTTAATATTAAGTTTAAAAATAATTACTTATTACTAGACTGCTGCTAAGACTATACATCATACATAATAACATTCATGAAATAAAATATACATTGTGTATTTTTCACAATATGTTTACCATTTTAACACAGTGAGAATAGAGCTTGGATTGGACAGTGCAGATGAGGAAATTGGTTTTGGTCATTTCAGGTCAATGTCATGGACTGCAGGCTTGCCAGGCTGTAGCAGACGTGGGTTCCTTCGGTGAACCCTGTCCTGGACAGGGAAGTTATTTGTCTGTGGAATACCATTGCAAAGATGGTATGATTTTGTCAATGCTTTTTATATCATATATTTTATCATACACTTAATATATATTGTGTACCATAATATTGTGTTTTTGTTTTAAACAAAATTTCAGATGTCATGATTGATAGATAAATCTATATGTATTTTGGCAGGTCTCAACTTATTAATGAGTAAACTGGCTGCTGTCCTTGACAACGTCAATATCACTGTGAAGTGGCTCCTTCATCCATTCGAGGGAAATCTGACTTGCACCCTAAATGCAGGAGATGGACACAACATTGACTCCTACACTCCTGAAGAGTGAGCAGAACTTTTCAGTAATTTTTGTAGTTAATGGCCAAAACAGTCAATATGTCGTGTTGATGTCAAAATATAAATATAGTATTTATTATTACATATATATATTATATTATATTATATTTATATTATTATTATTATTATTATTATTATCATGATTATTTGTATTATTATTATTGTACATTTTCTTCCTGTTATTATTATTATTATAAAATATTATTATTAATGTACACATTATTTGGGTCTCTTCCAGAGTGGAGAGTAGTGTTATGCACAAATACAGCCATCCGGGGGTTTTCACGGTGGGGGTGGAGTGTACTACCAGCGACTGGCATGTCACTGCTCAGCGAAGCATCATTATTCAGGAGCCCCTTGGTGAGTTTGGTGTCATCACGTGCTACAGCCAAAACCTGTCCACTGAAGGTACTGCATGCCAAGCTCTTTACGGGACATCGCTTCAACTCCAAGTCGTGTTAGAAGCAGGTAAGCAAACATCAACGTCATCAACCTTTACCGAAAACCTATTGGGTATCCGAGTGATTCAATTATTATTCATTCTTTTTTTTCCATACAGGCACAAATGTGACTTTTGAGATCCAAAGCGGGGGGGTAGTGGTGGCAAATTTCTCCGCGGTTCAAGGGGCGATCGGACACAATATCACAGTGAGCGCAGAGATGACCGAGCAGCTTGGGCCCGGTTGCCATGACGTAACTCTGCATGCTTCGAATGGAGTGACACCCGCGGGGGTGTCCACAGAGCTGCGTCTGTGTCTGGTGGAGCCAGTGGACGGGCTCAAGGCCTCGGTCGTAGCTGAGGAAGGCACGTGTCCACTAGACTCTCCAGACCTGGCCCTCAGGGTTTCCCTGGAGAGGGGGGGCCCTGTCAAGCTTCTCTTCTCTCTCACCGGACATCGTGACAACCGGTCAGACACCAGGGAAATGCTGAATGCTAGTTTACAAGATTATCATTTCTCAGACCCAGTCAAAGGTACTCCAAACCTAAACACAAAAAAGAGATGAATAAAATACAACAAATTAAACACAACCATTGTTGTACAATGGCCAGTGTATAATAGGATATTACTGTTTGTTTTTGTGATCTAGGACTTAAAGAAGTGAATATAAAAGCCATGAATTTGTTTTCTGCTGTGGAAGTGGACGTGGACCTTGACAGCATGATCAATGCGTGCAAGAATCACTCTGATTGCCCGACGGATGACAACGGCACCACAGCATGTTCACCATTCTTTTACCACATTTGAACATGTTATTTTGTCTCATTTAAGCAACTCTTATAGTAATGCAATAGTAATGCAATAACTGCATTTCATATCTGTGTACTTACAAACAATTTGCAGTTAAAATATAAAGTAGTACCTGTTGATACTGACTTAGTTTTTCATTTTTAGTCAGGTAATGTGACGACTCCAAGCTCTTATCAGTTAGAGATCAGTGCTACCCCGGATCCTCCAGTGGACCATGCTCAGAGTGTCCGACTCACAGTCACAGGAGAGGAAGCATTGACATCCAACCAAGGGATGGCATTTAAATGGAGTTGTGGTAAGTAGTACAATACTGTCTTCTAGTTGATGGTATATGTTCACTATTCTTGTTTTTTCATTTGTTTAATTTCTTTTTATTCATACAGATGGAAATTGCAAATGCCAAAAAAACACACATTTCAAAGCTCATGTTATCGAAAAGCACTGCCTTCCAAATCCATTTGAGATGTTAAAATACACTTTCACTGTGAAGAGGAAGACGTGGTTTAAAAATTGTGCTGTTACTTCTGCATCCAAGTGCATCACTGTTACACCAAAGGAATTCACAGATGTTACTATTAGGTAAAATAGAACCCATTGACACAATTCATTATGTACAACATATAAATATATTATTTATATATATATATATATATATACACATATATATATATCAATATATACATACTAAACAAATATATATTTTTGCAGTTGTCCTGATTGTGCATCCATAGATGTAAACAACCCTATAGAGCTAAGTCTGACTTGTGTACAAACCTGCCCAGAGGTCGTGTGGAGCATTGAGGACCCAAAACCCTCTACGGTATAAGGAGAACACACACTGATTTAATCACCAACAAACTATCATGTAGAGTATCTTTCACGATTGGTTAATGTGGGAATTTCTCTCTCAGGGTGAGCTCCAAGACTGTTACACCAGAGCATCAAGGAGGCCATTGATAGAGAAACAGGATGGTAACACTAGATACACTGTGCATAGCCAACTTTTGAAAGATGCAAAGGATGCATTCCGCAACATCACTGTTATCGCCTATGGTATGTAAAATCATACCCTACTACACATATATATATATATATATATATATAATGTAGTAATGCAACCATGTATTTTGTTGTTGTTGAAGTTCCATCTTACAACAGCAATACTCAATGATCGAGAAAAGTAACTTTATTGTTTTTTTTCTGCATACTTTTACATTTTGAAAGTAACTTAATAGGATTTGAACCAAAGTGTGTCTCAATAGAACAAACCGAGAATTGCTAGGAGAGAAAATGATTGAATGTAGGACTCTACCTGACTTTTAAAGCAAGTTAACCTGAAAATGTGTTCTGGTTTTAAGGTAAGACGGACCCAGGCTTTGCCATGTATACTTTCCCAATACTGAGTGTCACGCCCACTAAGTCCTCTACCACCACCACCTCACAAATGACCAGCGGATCAGCCCCCGACCCCAGCCCTTCCTGTGTCATATCCCCACTGTCGGGGACCGTGCTCGAAACGTTCGACATCTCCTGCAAAACCAGTTTCCTTTGCACTGCAAACAATTGTCTTTATTGCCTCAAAACAAAGCAAGGTGAGGTGTGTTTTTTGTTGCTTTTGTTCTTGATTTATCTTGATGATTCAAGGATGGATGCTGATTCTGCATCTGCACATATTGAAGACGTGGACAAGAGCACCTGCCAAATAATCAAGAAATATCTACCCAAGTGAATACCTTGATCGTATAATTGAATATTAGTGAATATGCATTGAACTAGTGAGTTTTCAGTGCTTAAGGCTTGGTTCTTGGTTTTAGGGCAACAACTCCGCTGCAGTAACTCAGATGAACTGAAGTCTGTCTTCCTACCCCTTGGAGATAAGAACAATAACTACAGTTTGTCAATTGTGGTGACTGTTAAAAACGGAGATAAGGTCACCGACATGACCATCACCACTCAGGTTTGTCATCGGTCACAATACATGCGTCTTGGAAGAATGAGTGGACCCTCTTTGTTTGGATGTGAAATACACGCCTTGAAAACTGGTCTGGTTCTTTGTATTCCGCAAGGTACGGAAGAGTGATACCAGTTCTTCGGTGGACGCTCTGCAAGCTGCAGTTGCGGGTAATGTAGCTCAGCTGGAGGTACAGGGTCTTCTGTCTGGAGCAGCCCTTGGCCAAATGTTCTCCTCTGTCTCTGACATGCTCAACACAGACTCCAGTGACGATCAGAAGGGTGCTAGACTAAAGGTAGAGTTATGTTAAGAGTCAGGCTGTTCTGGTTGACCGCTCCTTGCTAATCCCTGACCAATCAGGGCCTTTCTTCCCTGATTGGTTCTGGGAATACATCTTGCCTGTCAATCGCAGGTGTGTGCATGGATTGCTTGCTTTCGCAATCTTGTTCTCTTCTGCTCTTTTTTGCTAGCTCTCTCTCTCTCTCTCTCTCTCTCTCTCTCTCTCTCTTTGCAACTGTCAAATCCTAGTGGCAGCAACTTTAATGGTGTAGTGTATATTTTTGTATATGTATATTTACAGTAGACATTAAAATAAAGCCTGTTCCCTCCCCTGCAGTTAAGAGAGCAGATGCTGAGCAAAATGACATCCGTCCTGTTGGATTCTCCCAGCAACAGCTCCCAGGAAGTGTATGTGTCAGCCAAAGCAGTGGCAGGCCTCACCAAAATATCTGATGAGCTCAGTCCGTCAGCCCAGGTACATACTGGTGTGCAATAGAAGGTTTGTTGTTTGTTTGTTGTTGTTTGTTGGTGGGACAGTTGTTGTCCCGTCAACTACCATACCTAGATAATTTGTTAGAATGCTCCAACCGTTTATTTTCAGTTTCTCAATATGAATGGCTTCGTCGACTTTGTCGGTAGTTAAAAAAAAAAAGCAGAGAAAACATAAACAACATTGGCTGTTTTTTGTTGACCTTTAACTGGTGTTTTCAAAAGTAGAAATGAACATAGGCCTAATCGTGGCTGTCTTGTTTAACAGGTAGAGGCCAGTTCTCTTTTGGCAGACCTCAGTTCATCTCTGCTCTCCATCAACATTCATCCACAAGATGGTGATGAAGGAGAGGTGTTGAAAGCGGCCACACCAATAGTTGAGGCAGTCAGCAATATCTTGAATGTTTCCTCGAATGTAAGTACACTTAAGTACACTTAAGTACACACACTCTCTTTCTTTGAGACGCTTCAAAGAATATTGCAGGCTAAAACTCATGATTTAAATGTGCCTATATTGGTGACCCTTAATGGATTCTAGGCCCTTTAAATGTCACCACGTGACATCGCTACAGCAGGCCCAGTAGAGTTTAATATGAGAGAATGTGTTTAACTCACTGTACATCAACAATTATATATGATCATATTATCTATTAGTGTCAACCTCATAGGAACAGCATTCTACAATAACTCAACAAATCATTTTTTTTAATATATATTTTCAAAAGTAACATAGCATAGGAAAACAACAGAATAAATGTTAACTGGAGCAGATCAGGAAGAAGTTTGACAATAATGTTACACATATTACAATAAAATTACATTTAAGAAAGATCTGCACTCTGTCCAGTATTTCTTTTCTAAACATGCTTGTGAAGCACTTTTTGTACTTCCAATAGTGATTGTATCCTTCAATGGTTCTCAGCCTCTCCTGCAAGTCTCTTTGGATAAGAAAGATCCGCTAAATGGCAAAATGGATAAATGTTAATGTATAAATGTATTTTTGAAAACGTAGTTTTGCCTGTATGACTCTGTATAACATTGTTTTGTCACGACTTCTCAGAATACACTAGGCAATACAACAAAATATTTATATAGATATTTTTTCCCCCTCAGAAAAACGTTTCAGATATTCTTCTCACAGGAATGAACAATGTCCAGAGTGCATTGTTAAATGGCAAAAAAATAAACGGAGGTCCTGCCATCATTAGCACTGGTCAAATCAGTTTGTATGTCAACAGGTAAGACACGATGGTGACTAACCCCAGTATGAAATGGCGAATAAACATTTGTATATATTAATATATTATTATTATTCATTTTTGCTCGCCCCGCTTTGTTTTTGATTAAATTGTGTTTTGATTTATGCCCATGGCTCTCATGCCTTCAGCTCTTTAGCAATGGCCAGTAGTGAAACAAATGCTTGAGAACCATGAACCTCAATCAAAACAAGGTGGGGCGAGCAACCATTGCTGATTGCAGCTTTAACATCTGGTTTCTATTGCCCCTACCTGCTGTCTCCAGAGTGTCTCCAAAAAGCATACAGATGCAGAGCATCGCTTCCAATGAGAAGAGCTCCTCACAATTTATCTTCCCATCATTACCTGTCGGTTTGCTCTCTCCAGATGAGCCGGTGGATGTTAGAGTGAGTGTCTGTGTTCTTGTGTTCCCTCACGTTGTTTTCACAATGACAGTTGTGTCCTGATCATTCTATCCATCATGACTGATGTTCAATCGATCATTCTCTTGATATGTTTTCTATCATTTTGAACTTCTGACAAGAACATTTATCTTGACATCAGCTTTGCTAGAGGAGATTGATTGTATGTGTTTGGACTGCTGCTTTTCTTTGGGTGCCATATAGATGATGAGTTTTGAGAGTAATCCTTATCCTGGCGACGAAGAAAACATCACTGGCACCGTAGGATCGGTCTCTCTCACTAAATTAGATGGCACAACTATCCCTGTGGACAACTTGCCTAATGAGATAGAGGTAAGGCCAACTCACCCATTGGATATTAACAGCTATTTTAATAAAATCATATATTTTTTTACTACTGCACAATATATGATAAGATAACCCTTTATTAATCCCATGAGGAAAATTCCGGTGTTACAGCAGCAGTGATAGAAATACATAGCCGAAAATCCTGGCAAAATAAAGTAATAAAATAACAATAAGATAATGCAAGATATATCTATTATATACAAATACAGCTGGCTTCTGCTGTTGGCAGAGCAGTAGAAGAAAATAAACTAAATATTTAGAAATCAAATGCGCTGTTGTCTGGTTGCATTGATGAAATACAAATAAAAGAAGTATGTATTTACAGCATTCATCTATTTACATATTCCTATTAACATATTCCTATTGGTGCAAATATATGAAGTGCCAATGTGCATGTGGTATTTCCTGGACATCATAAGTGTGTGTTTCCTTGGTGTTTTGACAGATTCTCCTGCCCAGACCGGAGGGGGAACAGCAGAACAGCACCATTCTGGACCTGGGCAACTTCAGCACCTTAATGATTGATGTGCCCTCACCAGAAGTGACCCTGGTTCTGAGAATTGAGCCTTCTGAAAACATCAGTTTCAAACTGCTTTTAGGATTTGGCGACTATCCCAGTGATGAAAACCATGTAGCTCAGATCCAGATGCCCCTAGAGGGTGCTGCAGAAGGTACAAGAGTGCAAATTAAACTGCCCCTAGAACCATAGATCCAGGAAGTCACACTTCAAGCTAATGTTTTGTAGTGTATGTGCGTATATGTGTGTGTGTGTGTGTGTGTGTGTGTGTGTGTGTGTGTGTGTGTGTGTGTGTGTGTGTGTGTGTGTGTGTGTCTGTGAGTGTGTGCTTACATATAACATGTGCATGTTTATGTTTATATTTAACCATATTTCATAATTCTAACATAGAGGAAACATACATCTGGGTGCTGGGGCCAGAGGAAAGAAAAGGATACGCGGGATTGCACTACCTCGTGGTGAAACCCATTGTGGAGGCTGGGGTGAAATCCATCAACGCCACAGTGTCTGTCTCTTCCATTGCTGCCCAGTGCAAGTTTTGGAATGACAGTACATCATCCTGGAGTGAAAATGGCTGCAGGGTGAGTACCAACAATACCGTAGCATCTTATTGTTACCTTACGTCTATAAAGAGGACCTATTCAATTTAGTCGAATCTATTTTGCAGGTCGGTCCGCTCACCACACCGTTGGTCACCCAGTGCCTTTGCAACCATTTGACCCTGTTTGGAAGCTCTTTCTTTGTCATGCCTAACCTGGTGGACGTGTCGCGGACCGCTGAACTTTTTGCCACTTTCACCACCAATCCTGTAGTGGTGTGCTTCGTGGGGGCCATCTTTGTTGTGTATCTCCTCGTAATTATTTGGGCCCGCAGGAAAGACATCCAGGATTTAGCTAAGGTGAGCCACACTAAAAGTTGATTTGTTTAGTTTTTATTGTGTATCGATTCATTGTGAATTGAATCAACTTTTTTTTACACTCTTACGATAGGCTTAACTGCTTTGACATAGCTATGAGTGATTTTTAAAGGTGTTTCTTTTCCGGGACACTTGTTGTGCTTGTGTCAACATTTAGGTGAAGATAACAGTACTTGAGGACAATGACCCATTTGCTGAGTATCGCTATATGTTGACTGTAAACACTGGGCACCGTCGAGGCGCAGCCACCTCCTCTCAGGTGAGTGGGCCCACCTCAGCCCTTCCTAACATACAAAGAAGGGGACAACAAAGTCTGTTACACATCACATCATGAAAAGGTATCTCTGGACATGTGCGCGTTCACATGCAAGTCATGTCCCGTCTAGCTCCACTGCTAGAGCTGGAACATGGACTTAACCGTGCCAGGGTATAGGGGTTCGATTCCCACTGGGGCCATCCATGCTAAGAATGGAAGCACTCACGGTATTGCATGAGGCTTTGGATGGAAGCGCCCCCCCCCCCCCTCCCCCATGGGATATATATATTCAGTATGTCAACATCTGTGTGTTATAGGTGGCCGTTACCCTGCAGGGTACGGAGGGAGAGAGTGAACCCCACCACCTCGCAGACTCTGAGAAGCCCGTGTTTGAGAGGGGGGGCATGGACATGTTCCTGTTGACCACCCCCTTTTCCATCGGGGAGCTTCAGAGCGTCAGGGTCTGGCATGATAACTCTGGGGAACACCCTGCTTGGTATGGTACCCCCAAAACAACTAACCAAATGTTGAAACTGGAAGCCGTGTTACTGTTTCCATAGTAGCAATCAGCTTTGGTCAAAAAATGATTTGAAGCAATATATAGAGCACGCGTGTCACGGCTGGCTATTTATTTTGGGATAATTTGAGATATGTTCATATTAATTCTAAACTTTTTTTGTTATTTTGTTAAATCCACTCGAGTTAATGTACAAAAAGTGAAAAGAGATGGTATTTGTTTTTATTTAAATGGAATGGATGGATGTGTGTGTTTATTTGAAGGTATATCAACAAAGTGATGGTGCAAGATCTGGAGACGGGAGAAAAGTGGCATTTCTTGTGTAACTCATGGCTATCCATAGATATGGGAGAGTGCACTCTCGACAAAGTTTTCCCAGTGGCAACAGAAACAGACTTAAAGAAATTCAGGTAAAAGCAGCCATGTTTTTAAGATCACACTAAAAAACACATCAGATCCATTTAGATGTAATTCTAAGTGACTTTTCCATCCAATACATATTGGTCCATATTTAACATATTTCTTACTCTTATTATTGTTCGTTTTAGCAATCTATTCTTCATGAAGACTGCAAAGGATTTCCGTGATGGTCACATTTGGTTCTCTGTGATTAGCCGACCACCCTGCAGCACGTTTACACGTGTCCAGCGAGTCTCCTGCTGTTTCTCACTACTGTTGTGCACCATGCTCACTAGCATCATGTTTTGGGGCATTCCTACCGATCCATCGGAGCAAACGATGGACCTCGGTAACTATCTATTCACAAGCACATGTAAACAGGAACACACAGCTCTGAGAATATAGAAAATACATACACAAGGGTAGGATTACTGACGTCAATAGGCTTAGACAACAATAACGTCTCACTCACCACTCCACAGTCTGGAAGTTGAACATTTGGGTGTTTTTTTTCTCTGTTAAACTTCAAAGGTCATATTGAATTCACATGGCAACAAGTTATGATTGGATTCCAGAGTTCAATCATCATGTTCCCAATCAACCTCCTCATCGTGAGCATCTTCAGAAACACTCGTCCGCGACAGAGGAACGCCCAGCCAGACGCCTCCAAGCAGGGGAAGTCTGGGGGCCGAGTGGGCCCCTCGCAAACCTCACCACAGAAGCAGCTCAAGGACATCTCACCCGACACTGTGATGAAGGTAAAGTCAAGCAAAAGCCTGATTATCAGTCATGCAGAGGAATGTGTTTGAAAATCGTAGTTCTTTGCAGTATGTGTAACCCTAACTTTCTTTTTTGTCGTCATTTCAGGACATTAAAAGAATCGCTCAGTCACTCTCCAAAGCAATGAAAAGCCCACTGCCTGCGCTGGAGCTGAGGAGCGGTCAGCCAGCTGATATCAACACACTGCTGTCTTTGGTGGAGGACATCATTAGGAAGCAAAATCGAGCAGGCGGAGAATTCTATTCTGATGTGTCTAAGAAGGAAGGCTCAATGATCCTCACGTTAGGGGCTGTAAATCTACAAGGTATAGTTCAGGGTATCGGTGAAACTTTGTTGTAGTTGTGCAGCATTCAAATCATTCTCTGTTCATTCATTGTAATGTGTGTATGTATTGGGTTGGAATTACTAGCACAGCTCATCATCATAAATAAGTTCTCACAGAACCTTCACAGGCCCATATTAATCACCGGAAGAGAATGGGCCTTTAGCTCTCATCTCATATCATCTTCAACCGCTTATCCGGGGGTCGGGTCGCGGGGGCAGCAGCTCTAGCAGGGCCCCCAGACTTCCCTTTCCTGGGCCACATTGACCAGCTCTGACGGGGGGATCCCGAGGCGTTCCCAGGCCAGTGAGGAGATATAATCTCTCCACCTAGTCCTGGGTCTTCCCCGAGGCCTCCTCCCCGCTGGACGACCTAGGGAGGTGCCCAGGGGGCATCCTTACCAGATGCCCAAACCACCTCAACTGACTCCTTTCTACATGGCTCTACTCCGAGTTCCTCACGGATGGCTGAGCTTCTCACCCTATCTCTAAGAGATACGCCAGCCACCCTCCTGAGAAAACTCATTTCGGCCGCTCATTACCCACGATCTCGTTCTTTCGGTCATGACCCATCCTTCATGACCATAGGTGAGAGTAGGAACGAAGATTGACCGGTAGATCGAGAGCTTTGCCTTCCGGCTCAGCTCTCTTTTCATCACAGAAGTGATGGGCCTTTATCACAGAAGTGTAATATGAGGGATTGGCAGCAGCTCAGGAGGAGAGCAGGTTGTCTGGCCACTGGAAGGTTGCTGGTTCGATCCCTTGCTCCTCTTAGCTAAATATCGAGATGTCCCTGAGCAAGACACCTTACCCTTACTGCTCCCGACGAGCTGGCTGCTACCTTGCATGGTAGACACCGCCGTCGGTGTATGAATGTGCGTATGAATGGGTGAATGTGAGGCACTAATTGTAAAGTGCTTTGAGTGGCCACAGGTCGGAAAGGCATGCCAGTGCCCACAATTAAAATCATGAGATACACCTGTGTTCGTCCCTACTATTACACCTCTGTGATAAAGGCATATCCCTCCTTACTGTAAACTCTGCTATAGACCCAGCATCACCAACGATTTTACTTTTATTTATTTATATTGTTTTCCATACAGAAACCACCCTGTGTGGGAGCCCTGAGAAAACCGTGGATGGCATCCAGAAGATGAGCAGCAACAGCCAGTATCTGTACAGGCAGCTACGTCACGTTGAGAAGGAGCTGTCCTTGCTGGGACCATCCCGTTTCCCGGACCCAGACGGCTACAACAGGGCAGTGCAACAGGTTCAGGAGATGAAGGGCCTCCTGGAGTACCATCTGCCCTCATCCAGCCAGCTAGCGTATTCCTCCAGCCCGGAGGAGAGCCTCCACGGAGACGGCGCCAAGGGAAAGTGCTGTCAAGGGGGGCTGCCCTGGTGGTTCGTGTTTGTTGGCTGGACCCTGGTGGTGGCGACCAGCGGCGTGTCAGGCTACTTCACCATGATGTACGGGCTGACCTACGGGAAGGACCGATCCATCAGCTGGCTCATCTCCATGGTGGTGTCCTTTGTGGAGAGTCTCTTCATCACCCAACCTCTGAAGGTGATACACAAATACAAATAATATGTATATATATATATATATATGCAAAAATTTGATTGAAGTATTCTTCTCAGAGGCATATTGGTTTTTGCTATATTGTAGAAAATTGAATATTGAATCTAATATTTTCCTGCAAAAGGTTCTTGGATTTGCTGCCTTTTTTGCACTGGTTCTGAAGAAAGTGGACCAGGAGGATTACGGGGAACCCCAGGTGGAGGACACTCGGAGAACTTCAGGTATGTCTGTTGTCAAGTCAATTAAAGCCAGATATTGTTTTTATTGATGAAAATAAACACCTTGGGAGCAATATATAATGTGCAGATTCTACTCTTTCTAAAAAAAAAAATATTCCCGCTTGCAAAATAATTGGATGTGCGTGTTGTCTCCTTCTATTCTGTTATAGAATGCATTCTATTCATAGAATGCTGCTGTTATGATTCATTTAATTTCTTCTCATTAAGCTCCAGCTGGGTTTGTTGTGTTGGGTTAGGAGAAGCCATGATGAAAGGATGAACCACTGTTCTCTCTCTCACAGATGATCCTGATGCTGTTCGGGCAGCCAGGAGGGACAGCAACTGTAGTTTCTACCAGCCTCCACCCCCCACCGACATAGAGAGGATGAAGAGCAACATGATCAAGGAGCAGAAAGTCTATGCTCTCATTAAGGAGATCCTTGGTAAGGGGAAACACACACAGACACACACACACACAGACACACAGACACACGGATGGGCGTGTTTGTTTGTTTGGGTATGATGGATGGCTGAGTGGACAGGTGGATGGACGGGTGGATGAAAATGAATAGAATGAATATCTCAGGGAGATATTGCCTTTAGATATACTAAATCGATTTGTGATCATGCAGCGTATGCTGGCTTCATGTGGATGCTGCTGCTGGTGGCCTACGGTCAGAGGGATCCCAACGCGTACTTCCTGTCACGTCACATCCAGCGGAGCTTCAGCAAGGGGATCGCGGACACGATGAGCATCAGCGACGTGTTCTTCTGGACAAACACTTCTCTGCTGAAAAATATTTTCGGATCGCATGCGGGTAAATCCTAGTGTTTAGTTGATGTTTATCCATTTTTAATAAAGGTCCTTGAAATATTCACATTTGAAAGAAAAAGATACATTTTGCAGATAAGAAGGTGTATATCCGACTTTCTCTCTTTTACACACATGTTGCAGAATTGTTATCATTTATTTTTACTAAGCCTTTGTAAAAGCTTTCCTCATTGAGTTTTGGGTTTTATATCCATCACAGGATTCATCACAGATGGAAACTCTAAGCTTGTGGGTAACGCCCGACTCCGCCAGGTGAGGGTGCAGAAAAACTCTTGCCAGATTGCCAAGTCCATGCAATCGGCCGTGCCGGACTGCCACGCTCCATACTCATGGGAGGTGGAGGATATGGGTTCCTATGGTCCATCCTGGAGCCCTTCTGGGAGCGATAATGCCTCGGAGAGCCTCAGTAGCCCCTGGAAGTACCAGTCCCAGGCTCGACTCAAGGCCCTGCCCCTCTGGGGGAGTGTGAGGCTCTACAGAGGAGGCGGATTTGTGGTGGATCTTGGGCCATCCATACAAAACTCTAGCAGGTAAGCCTGGGGTCACTGATAGGAACAGTGCATAATTTGTAGAGACAACATGAATACATTTAAACCTGTTTGATACACATGCCATCCTGAAGTTATATTGATTAAAAAGCAACCTTTACTATGTTCACAGAGCCAAATATAATTTATCTTCGAAGAATTCTAAAAATGCTTAAACTGAACCAGTGATTTTAAAGCTAGGGTAGGCCATTTCGAGAAACCAGACAGAGTTAGCTAGATTTTGAAAGTATCCATGCTGTCGGGATGTAAAGATAAACTTATGACAATAAACCAATTGCCTACCCTAGCTTTAGGGTTATTGTATGACTGAAACAGTTGCGGCAATACATTTTATATATAATGGAGATATAATATATACATTTTCATATGATACCCAGTTATACAATAGTGTTGCCATGTTTTCTTTCAGAACACTTGGCTATCTATTTGACAACACCTGGCTTGATGTGTACACCCAAGCCCTATTTGTAGAGTTCACTGTATACAATGCCAATATCAACCTCTTCTGCCTTGTCACACTCATGCTAGAGACCACTGGCATAGGTAAGTAACATGAATATAACCACTTGAGTTGCATAATAGCATCATAGCTTCAACATGCACTATGTACCATTTGTCACTGTATAGCCATCATTTTAGTTTCTTGGTGTGACAGTTAATGTAATAACAAAAAGGATCTACCACTTTCAACTGCTTGGTTCTTTAAAATGCTTACATCACTTAATCTCCATCCATCCATATTGTATGTAACTCCCACTAGGACGAGGTTCTCTGCACACAACAGAAGTGATTTAGAGAATAAAATAAAGCCTGGGTTGATTGAGCATGTGAGTGTGGAGGGGGTTCATTATTTAAAAGTGCTGCTCCACCTGTGGGGGAGCTATGATAATGCGGTTGGGCGCATGCGATTGACAGGCAAGTTAGATTCCCCGGACCAATCAGGGAATTATCTCATGCAGAGGAAAGGCAACTGGAAACAGATATTCTCACAGAGCATTTTATTCACTAATAGCTGACAAATGGCTATGGCATTTCTAACTAATTTCACTGAATTTATAGCCCTTAAATCTTACTAACAGCAATTTAAACACTCATCATTTCAAAAAAATAACTATGAAGAAGCCGTCCCTTCAACAATACAGAGTGCAGGTTTAATTTTGATCAATATTGACTTTCAATGCAACCAGGAGCATTCCAGTTCCGGAGTGAGCTACAAACCATTCGTCTCTACCAGTCTGCCGGTGGTCTTCACATCTTCGTCATGGCTTCTGAAGCCATCTACTTCCTTTTTATCTTTTATTACATGGTTGTTCAGGTAAAATAATGTATCCGGACCATAGACTGTATAAAATAGAACCCAACCTTCATTTTGGTATGTGGGTCCGTCTCCTCCTGAACATAAATAAATGTTTTATATGTTTCAACAGTTTCACAATCACAGTCTGTGTGCTTATTTTCTCACAGGGGAAGCTTATGAAACAACACAGTTGGGCTTATTTCAGGAACAAGTGGAATCTGTTAGAGCTGGCTATCATTCTGCTCAGCTGGAGTGCCTTGTCTGTCTTCATAAAGAGGACCCTTCTGGGAAACCGAGACATGGCTTACTACCAGACACACAAAGACCAGTGAGTCATTCACATACTCGCAGAAACCGGTTTTGTTTCATTAATGAAAGAAACATGATGAACAAGAACATGATTCGGCAGTTCTTCATTAATGTGGTTATTTAGACATGTGTCAGTTCAGTTTATGTACACAGTGATGTGTGCCTTAAACTGTTCTGCTTGTTATGCTACCAATTTTTCCACCCATAATGGCACACATTGCACTCAAAATGCCTGGAGGGAGGGATCACTCTTTCTGCATTCCTTCTCAATGTTTCTTTCTTAGTAATCAAGGGAGTTTTTCCTTGCTCTTAGAATGCTTAGGGTTAGGGGGGTGTTGTATAACGTGGCCCGTGAAGCCCTTTAAGACACTGTGATTAAGGGCTACACAAATTAAATTGACTGGACTATATGTGCAGGTTTCCCAGTTTCCACGAGACAGCCACGGCGGATGCAGTGCTGGGGTACCTGATTGCCTTCCTAGTGTTGCTGGCTACGATCAAACTGTGGCACCTGATGAGACTAAACCCTAAGCTGCACATGATCACAGCCACACTGCAGCGGGCCTGGACTGATATCTCCGGCTTCCTTGTGGTCATTACCATTATGTTCCTTGCCTACTCCATTGCGGTAAGAGCAAATGTGAATGTTTCACAAAGAATCCCTGTAGTTCATATTTCTATCAAATACAAAACTATTCTGAATGTTTGTGTTTATGTCTATGACACATGTTCTGGATGGTGGAAGTTCTGCAAGTTTTATTGTTATTTGAAAAAAATGTGATCTCTTTTTAATTAATATTAGTTACTTTGTTTGGGGAAACCTGAATTTCCTGTCTGGGGGTAACAAAGTACTGTCTTATCGTACCTTCGGTCTTTCGATCCTTAGTCTAATCTTCTGTATGGATGGAAGATGTACTCATACCGCACTCTGCTTGATTCGGCCTTGACCATGGTCAGCCTTCAACTAGGAATATTCAACTATGAAGAGGTCAGTGGGAGATAAATTCCCCTTTAACGCATTCAATAAAAGTAGATTTGTATTGTGATGTACTTAGCTTTATCCTATACCCTTCCTCAGGTTCTGAATTATAACCCGTTGCTTGGTGGATTCCTGATTGGTTCCTGCATTGTCTTCATGACTTTCGTGGTTCTGAACCTCTTCATATCTGTCATCTTGGTGGCGTTCACCCAAGAGCAGATCCATCATAAGGTTTGTGATTTTCTCTTCAGGATCGATTGTTAGGTCTTAAACTAAAAGTGATGCTTTAGCTATAGCTAAACTATCCGCCCGTTTCGAATATTATCACTCGAATGAATGGGTATTATTGTCGTTATCAGCCTCATAGCTATAGGTATATCCCTGTAATAAACGGAGGATCTGAAGGAAGACTACATTTTTCTCTGTAGAAATACTTTTTCACTTACTATTGCTCTCTAGCCATCCGAAGAGGAGGAGATTGTGGACCTGATGCTGATGAAGCTCTGCAGTTTGTTTGGAATTAAATTTAAGACTCAATGCGGTCCGAATCAGAACACATCTGTCTCCTCTTCTTCAAATGGAGTCTCAATGATTTCCTCTAATGTCTGTTTGAATTAAACAACACATTTAGTTAAATATATGTATTCTAACCTTTAGAGACTGTTTTGTAATAATGTAATGTAATGTAATGTAAAGTAATATGTAGTTCTTAGTAAGTATGTCTATTACAATTTGTATTTGTCCACCTCTATAAGGCTATTATTGTTGCTATTGTAATTGAAATTCTGATAAATTATTGTTGTTATATATCATTATAGCATTATTAGCATACTATAGGCCTACTTATGTATATTTTCTTACAAATAAATTGGTGTTGCTCTAATACAACTTTTTGAAATTAAATTGTTTTTTTTCAATCTCTTTGTTTAATTTTAGGCTACTTGATAATGCTAATTATTGTTCAGTACTAGGCCTCCTACAGCTGGGGGCACGATACCCTCTTTTTTGTTCTATTTTACGAACCTGTATTGGCTGTAAAATCATATTGCTCTAAAAGGCTATCCCTATTTCTTCTACCCCCAAGACGTAATAGAAATCCCACATATTGGGTGTCTATCTACACAACATTCCTCATATTTCAGCTTTTTTGTTACTTTAGAAGTTACGCAGGCATATCCTGTCACAATAATGAAAGCCTTTAAAACTTTAGATGTTTTATCTCCGACTAATGTAGCCTACAATTTAACATATTAACCATTTGTCCGGATTATGTCCCTACAAGGCTGATATTTTGTGTCTTTTTTGTATCAACTACATTTATCTTTATTCAGCAAACTGACATTGAAATATATATTATCATTTTGTTTATTGCGTACAACTGTATGACACAATTTGTACTTGGGTCCTACGTCATCATGTGGGCGTTACACACAACATGAGTTGCTTGGCCCACAGATCATAAACATTCACAATGCACTCGACCAACGGCCAAGGATGACAGCCGGGCCGGCGAACTTCAACGTAGATGATTTCATACATATGACTATGTTAAGTTTGTAACAAACTTTTTTTACATTTCAACGAGGAAACAGTTCTTACGGAAAACGTCACGCTTCGTATTAGAGCGTATCCGATTTCTCTACTCAGAGGCATTGCGATGCCCTCTGACTTTATATCACTTTTCAGCGGAGACCTCGACCTGAATTCTCCCAGATCTTTGTATTCTAAAGGTAACACACTTGCTTATATTCTACAATTGTTTTCGTTATGGTTCTATCATTTAGTTTAGTTATCTAATCATGCATGTGATTTATTCGTATAGCTACGTATCCGTTGACGGTCAGCGAAGTTTCAAATGTTCTTAAAATGTATGCGAAGTTTTAAGGCACACTTGTCCTCTTTGTAAAATGACCTTAAACCTCCCTCGAATAATTTGTCCAATTATCTTATCTATCGATTTACAGTGAAATTATTAGTCTTGGGAGATTATGCATACAGTAACATACTACATCACCATTTAGTTGACCTCCTCAAGTTTACCCTCAAGTTGAAAGGGAATACTGCCGAGAAATAGACCACCAAAAATCTGTGACGTGGGCCCAAAAAAGTAATTCCGGAATCCGGTTATGAGTAACCCCACTAACGGGAAAATTTAAGACTAAAAATTGTATGCAAAATGGAATTTCATTTTCTTCATTGAAGAAAAAAGCATGCTACCAGAATAGATATTATTGGTCTATGGATGTATGCTGATTGACAATCATAAATATGACACTATGAAGTATTATTAACAAACATCTCAAGCTGGATGTGAGCATTGGCAAATATGTTATTTATCTTTGGTATAAATGAATGGGTATTTCCCTTTACAGCACTGGTTCTAGTGAATTATGTAAATGTTTTTGACTTTGAATAGTATTGAATGCAAGAACACTTTGGCTTGACAGGTTATTCTTTATAATATTCTAATTTGTGTTTTTGATTATTATGTAGGAAATCTGAAGCATTTACATGGACACCATGGGGTAGCCTACTTACTAGTGCTTTTATCATTAGTACTATTTTAAAATATATATGTTGATCTGTATCACAATCTGAATATGGATATCTGATGGTTCCTTGTGGCATGAGAAAGTTTTGCTGGTGATTAGAGCTTTATAACAAAACTTTATAAAAAGACAAACAGTGCGGTAGTTATAGGTGTCATTTTGTTGTGTACATTGATACAGTTATTGACTATACTGTGGACCCTTTGGGTAAAAAAACAGAACTATGAAATTTCATCTTGAAAATCATACCAGTAGTAAATAAAGGAAAATGCATCGTTTGAAGGAAGTATTGCCATTGGCCCTGTATTGTATTTCAAAACACTAGGCTAACTTTTGTTAAAGAAATAATTCAGTAAATTAAATGACACACGTTTAAATAAAGTGAGGGATCTGATGGCAATTTTCTTTCATAAATATTGAGTTAGTAGAATTCCATCTTGTGTTGAATAGAGTGTCAGGTTATCTGAAGACATGTCTTAGTTAAATCTTGGTATCTAGAATGAAATGGCTCTTCTTTGGACTTCAAGGCTTGACTAAAACTAACCCTAACC
>JAOPJO010000034.1:9774124-9784704 GCA_027123675.1 Molva macrophthalma | reverse complement strand
GTGTGTGTGTGTGTGTGTGTGTGTGTGTGTGTGTGTGTGTGTGTGTGTGTGTGTGTGTGTGTGTGTGAAAGAGACAGAGAGTGAGAGAGAGTTTGCGTGTGTGAGAGAGAGAGCGAGCGAGAGTGTGACAGTGTGTGACTGTTTATGTTTGTATGTGTGTGAGAGATAGAGAGATAGACAGTGTGTGTGTGTGTGTATGTGCGTGCATGTGTGCATGAATGCAAGTTAAGCGAACCCAATTCAGATTGAAGCACCTCTGCTGGGAACCAGTGTTCCTGCTCTGCCCAACTCTGGGCGGCTGTGGGGCTTTAGGACTTAAGAGGCTGCTGGTTTCAGTGTGTCCCAGGTTTGTCTATTGTACGCAGCCAGTGGAAACAATGGTGACCGGGGGGTGTGAGTATCTGATACACACACCAACCCCTGGGACTCAGCTGCAAGTAATTAAAGCTGGCAGTTGGTAGAGGATAGTTGGAGGACTGTCTTGGCTGCTGTAAAGTTATAGAACAACTTTAATAATTTGGAGCATGAATGAATTTGAGCATCAAAATTGGTCAAAATGTTTACTCCTTTGTAACGAGCATTCTTGTTTGTGTTGTATTATGCAGAGTTTAAAATCCCAATTTACTATAGATATAAGACGTTTGTTGACCGTAGAGATGTCTGAGACTAGGGTCACAATAGACTGGCTCAAGTTGAAGAGGATTTCTACGTTGGATGTGCATAGCATATCATTTACTAGCTACTAGTCGATGTAGCTTACACGCAGACTTTGCTTCTTTTTCTGCTTTAAGGTTTCCGATAAAACACAGGTACTGCAAATATGTGTATCTATCCACCAGAGATAGTTCCTAGTACATATACTGTGTAAAGGTTTACTTTGCATTTGCAACACATTCAAGGGGATATAGATAGAGAATACTGAGCAAGAAATATCTTTAAGATCAATCTAGATCAAGGCTTGAGGATTGGAGGAACAAAAAGGGGGCCTCCAAAAAACGGGCAACTATAGCATCAAAGGTTCCCTCAATGGAAAATAAGAGTTTCTATTGTATTCTACTGTATTGTATTCTGGTAATATAATAGTTAGGTATTTCGTATTTATTTTGCTAGAAACCTGTTTCCGGTACTAGCTGCACAGGCAGATATCTTGAAAAGAAAATGCACAGTATGAATTTTGTATCTTTTTTTTCTGCCACTGACAACCCACAAACATATTCTTTTCACAGAATCAGTTTATGATCTGCTTCCAACAGAGCTTCAGTTGCCCTTCTCCAAGCAGCAGAGCGAAGCAGCCATGAGCCAGACAAGTGGTGGAGAGGCCGGGCCATCGCCAGCTTCAGCGGCCCTTGGACCGGGTGAGTTCCCCTTCCTATTGTCCTCTCCCGCACCTCCGGGGTTGGTTTTTCACAGTCAAACGTGCCGGTGTGGCCACCAGAAGATGTGGTCTTGAGCATTGTCATGTGCTGTGTCTTTTTTCACACAGTGAAAAAAACACTAAACAAATCTAGAATAAAAATAGCATTACCCAAAGTAATTCACTCTTCAAACCAAAAAACAGGGCCAAAAAATGGCTTGCTTGAAGTACATGTAAACAATTACAATGGGTTGGTGGGGGTTTAGTACAAGAGGCTTCACCTTCTCTACAAAGTGCTTTCAGGTTGGTTCACCTACTGTTTTCTTTGGCACACATAAGCATTGAGCCTCCATGCACTCACCTCAAGCCTTGTTTGTTTACACTATAGTTCTGCTGGCAGGTCAGATAGACATCTAGAGGTATTGTTATTAACCGGTGTGTGGCTATTTGTGTTGGGTTCAAAGAAAAGAAAACAAAAAAAAATGTCATGGTTCATTTGAGTTATTTTTTTCATGTTAATAAAAAGCAAACATCACATAATGATTGTAGATTTAAATCATTGTCCTCACTAGCACTACTAATGGTGTAACATACAACTAAAATATAGGATCCTATTAGAATCAACTCACTAGCAATGTGTCCTCAACAAATATAAAGCCGAGGGGTGGAATGCGAATTTCTCTGAAACTTCCATTGTGGAAACCTGAAACCATTATGTGTGTGCCCAAATCTAGTGGGGATCTCTCGTAAACTGCCTCCACGCCATGAAGAGCGCAACAGCCTCTTGCGCTCTTCGTGGAAACAGATGAGTTCTGGATTATAGATCCAATCTAGATTTAAAAACGGTTATAGAAGCAAGCTATTTCTCTCATGTGAACAAGGCCTGACTCTATCACGGATTCACATAGTTATAGTTCAGTAATTATGTTGTATTTGCAATGATTGCAAAGTATTGTGCAATGTTGCACAATTCTTGTAAGGTTTGCAATTTCTCCAAATACCCCCTATTTGCCATACTTTACATAAAGGTGAGAAAAGTGAGGTTGCTGATTGAAAATGGGGGATGGCAATTCAAGGGCCAACTCTTAATTCATATTTTGGATCAAACCCTTATCCTCACTAGTTTAGCCTACTAACCGTGCCCTGGTACATAAAAGCAGCAGACCCATAATTTTTGTTATTAGTGACACCTGTGTTCGACCTACGATTAAAAGGGGTTATCGAGGAACAAAGACACAAATAGTTCCGCAACTGGACTGGGACTGGACTGTTGCCAAGCAACACATGAACATTTTCCTGCACACTAGTTTTCTACTTTGTGATGGTCTTCACGTTACTGCAGGCCAGCTGCTTTTTTATCATGTAAATTTATCTGTATGTATCCATTTATTGTGCAACCAGGGAAATCCGAGTCTGTTGACAGTCGCTTTGGAGGCATGTGCGATTCCGATGAGTTAACAGCTTACGATCATTCATTTAATTAGCGGTTATTAGATACCTTTAAAGTGGAATGATTTATGTATAGTTAAAAGTTCCAGTGCTGTTATGCTCCATATCAGCACTCATGGAATGCCTCGTGTCGAATCAAATTACTTGGTCGGAACCAACTGTTGTATAATACAACGTTTGTACTAACAGTTAGATCCGGCCAAGTCATTTGATCCAGCATGTACTAGGCTACACTAGTGCATGCTGGATTTCCTATTGGTGCTACCCACTTTGCTATTTATTGATCATTGCTAGGTTTCTACCACAACCATTAGGATCTATCACATTGCAATGGAACATGTTGGAATATATGGAATATATAAGCTCTTACAAGCAGCTTTGACATCAATGTTTTCCCTTGATATGGAACAACATAATCTTAGAGAGCGCAGTAAAGAGCAGAAGAGAGCAAAGAGAAGATTATGAAACTAAACAACCAAAAAGATGTCCCCTCCCTCTCTGCTCCCTACCTTCCCTACCTACCTTCCACTTTGCCACCATTGAGAAACCATTTCTTCACACCTATGATTGACAGTCAATATGTTTACCCCCAGCCAATCAGGGAAGAGATGTAAGAGAAGTCAGAAATAAGCCGGGAGCTCTCTGTAATCTAAATTGGCTCAAACAGTGTCATTCTCACAGCACATTTCACCCCATATTTGCTGAGGGAATGCTATGTTATTTAAAAACAATTCAGCTCAAATAAATAGCTCTTAAATCTTACCTGCATCACTTTAATTGTGTATATTTTGAAGTAAATTACAATTTGTATTAAGTTACCATTTAAATCATCATTGTAGGGATATGGCCATTGCAATTAAGTCATAAAATGTAAAAAAATATATATATTTAAAAAAAAACATATATATACATATATATAAAAGAAAATCCCTTAAAAAACAATTTGAGCAATTTAAAAGCTAAAGTAGAGTACTGGATGCTTAAAGCAGGAAGTTGGAAGTCGTTTGGAAGCTCAAAGTAAAATGATCCCTGTAAGTAAGCTCATGACTTTTTTGCTTGGGCATGTTGTAACATGTTTTGCTGATTATTTATTCCCTACAATAGTTTGATTCATGACAAGCCAATAGCTATATTCAAAACAGTTATATAATGAAGTTATATTTCATGTTAGCTTGGGACAGTTTTATTTGGCAATTAACCTTTTACAAAGCAATGCTTAAAAAATAATTTTATGATTTAGATATGTATTTTGGGTATATTTTGATCTGCTTGCTGAAATATGTGCTATCTCTTTAAAAATGTAAAAGAATACTCCAATGCATTGGTAATTTGTATAATTTTGTGTGCATAATGCAAGTCTTTAACCTAAATGTCATGTATCAAACAAATTAATATTATGTATTTGGAGCAGTATTTGGAGTTGTATATCCATGCAATGCAAAATAAGGTTTCACTGAAATATAATACATTTTAAAGTTGACATATTCACAGGTACATTCAATTGGATGGTTGACTTAAATGTAACTTGTAATTTCTTCCTTTTTAATTTTTTAATACCTTTTTACGTTTTTAATACCTTTTTTCATTGTGCTATTCCACTTCTTGGTTAACTTGCATGTGAGCAAACAAACACCTCTGGCTATTTCATCATGTAATCACTTGTTTAGTCTGCAGCTTGCTGTGTCACCTTTTCTGCATGAAACAATACATTCAGCTACATCACACAGGATATGCAGTCATCAGCAGTCTTAACATTCCAGTGCCTGATACTCAACCACACACCTGTCATGCCACTAGACAACCTAATGAAAACTAACAGGATCGTTTAAAAATAATGTGTCAGCATGCTAAAAGAAACACAACACATACATAATAAAAATGACATACTTCATGTTCAGCTTTTATTGTTCATTCGCTGTCTCATTTTTATTCCAGGTAGTTCCCTCTGAAGCAGGGAGTGTCTGCATATAAAATGGTCTGCAGTTCTCTGCTTCATAGGTCAGAAGCTTGTTTATTTTGTCTCCGTGGCTACGTTCAGTCCCGACAAAACCTGTATAGCAAAAATGATCCAATTGGCATGCATCATCTTACACACATACACATAACGCTTAGCTTTCTTGGATAAAATTGTCTCATTAATAGGCAATTCTGTAATCAGTAGATCTAATCAACCAGAGGCAAAATCAATAAATTAATCCTGATATGATTTGGCTTTTTTTAGTTTTTGTGCATAGTAATTCCTTTATCTACCAATACTCACTTACAGCTGGCAAATTCCTACTGTCTAATCTTATTTTGGACTTTTATAACAACCCTTTCCTGGCTTCACAATGCCTCATGCAAGCAACACATACATACATACATACATACCTACATACCTACATACACACACACACACACACACACACACACACACACACACACACACACACGTGATGCAGTAAAACAAAACCAAAAAGATGAATTGGGTTACAAAGAAATTGATGAGAAAAAAAAGTAAGCAATCATTGACAAATTTTGCTGCTTTAACTGGGACTGCTAGCCGATGCTGATGGAGATGCCTTTATTAATGCTGTTATTGTTTGCTCTGTAGATGCTTCCACCGGCTCCTCCTCTATGAGCGTGGGAGGGGGCCCCTGCAGTGCTTTTCCTGACACTTCCAGCTCCACCATGCATTTCACCAGCACCCTGGCCCCTGACCAGGCTGCAGGCCTCAACAGCAGCAGTGCTGAGCCAGAAGACTCTAGAGTGGGGCCACCGGATGTCCTGGGTGCCGAGGCTGGGAATGGGAACAGTGGGAGTGCTGGGAACTGCAGAGCTGGCTCTGAGCAAGGAGGAGGAGGAGGAGCAGGAGGAGGGAGAGGGTGCTCCTCACAGGAGCAGCAACATCAGATGACCCCTTCCAAGCGTCGTACTGTTCTTAACATCTCCCCGCCGCCTGAGGACCTGTTTGACAACAGCTGCATGTCCTTCCAGAACGAGGCTGCCCTCGACTCGGAGCAAAGCAACAGCATCTGGACAGAGGACTCGGTTTCAAACTTCAGCAACCTCAGTTCTAGCTCCTACAACGACAACACAGAGGTGCCTCGGAAGTCCCGGAAACGCACCCCTCGCCAGCGGCCTGGACCTAAAAGCCTTTCCCTGGACAGTGGCAGTAAGGATATGTTTGACGCAGACAGCGCTAAAGGCCCACACTTTGTCCTCTCACAGCTAGGCTCCGACAGCAAGCCTTGCCCCATAGGAAGGTATAACTCACCATCATAATACATTATACTCTTTCATATTGTTGTGTAATAGTGTAATAACCGCTAGTAAGAGAAGTGGTTGGATCGGAGGTTAGGGAGTGGCAGGACATTACGGCACAGGATGTAAGCTTTGGTGAATCACAACACAAAGCTGAACTAAACCTATTAGGTTTATAGAAGGTTACTTAACTACTAGTAGAGCGCACTCTGCTATACTGACCGTCACAAGTCGGCACAGCAAATCATTAAAAAAAAAAAACTACCAAGAAATATTTATTTGAGGGGAATAATCACAATTTGATCCCAACAGCAGAATTGTGTCACCTGCTAAACAAAGACAAGGTGCATATTATGTGGCCTAGTAACACACTTCTGTAACACAGTTGCAAAATGTGTGACATAAGTTGTGACGTAAGTTGCATAATACCACATTGGCTAGTATAACTATATCCACTATTCCAACAGGGAAGATAAAGTTGTATAATAGATTCCCTTACCCAAGTCATACAACTGTAGATAACAGTTCTTGCCTCGATGTCTCTCGCAGTGCTACAGATGGACCGTCAACAACTATCCAGAAAGGCAGAATTTTGTCGATGCAGTACCCATCGAAGAGGGAGGGGAAGGAGCTGAAGATTGTGGTGCAGCCTGAGACGCAACACAGGGCCCGCTACCTGACGGAGGGCAGCAGAGGGTCTGTCAAAGACCGCACCCAGCAAGGCTTCCCCACCATAAAGGTTAGCACGGGACTTGTTAAAATAGTCCCCCTCTCTCTATGTGATTGTTATTACAGCTTTTCTTTTTACTCATTGCTGTGAAACAAGGGTTAGCAAATTCTTCCTGGGAAGTTGGTTTCTGTAGAGACATGTACTCGAATGTATTCATTTGTTGGGTCGTTATTTGTATACAATTTCTTATTCAAAGTAAAACTTAAGAGAATTATGAGAATTCTCCTGATTGTTTTTATTGTGATAACTATAATATGAAATGATATAGCTATAACTGTAGCTACAACTTCAGATACCAGATGTTGCTAATAGGGAAACTTACATAGTCCAGGTTTTAATATGCCCTTTGTTCAGGGTCATTATATTTATTACCTTGTTGTGCAAAATGAAATGCATATATTGTGGGTTATAGCTGACATGTTCTCTGTTTATTCTCTCCCACAGCTGGAAGGTGTCAATGAGCCAGTAGTGCTGCAAGTATTTGTGGGTAATGACACTGGGCGGGTGAGACCCCACGGCTTCTACCAGGCATGTAGAGTTACTGGACGCAACACCACAGCCTGCAAGGAGGTGGATATTGAGGGCACGACTGTGATCGAGGTTCCTCTCGACCCAAGCACCAGCATGACAATAGCGTATGTACCATTTCTCAATGTTAATATTCCAACGTGGGTTGTCTGCCTTTTGAGATTTGTTTAAACCAGTGGTCAGGAACCTTTGGCACTAAAATTCATTCCCACTACCCCAATGGGAACCTCAAACCTGCTCCTTTCATTTTGTATGGCTCTGCCAACTGAAAGGTTCCTGACCTCTGGTCTAAGCAACTGCAAAAGATTAGTGTTCAACCATTATTATTTCTTTGAATTGTCAAGTCTGCATTTATGGAATGCCATTTGCTGGGACATGCTCGCTACCTTTGTGTTGTCTATCAACCCGAGAAATCCGAATGCTTTGGTCTGAGATAACCCACGGCCCACTCATTTGTATATACCAGATGGAAATGTGGCATTATGAAATAAATGTGGCATTAAATAAATAAATGTGGCATTAAATAAATAAATGTGGCATTAAATAAATAAATGTGAGCCGAAAGCTGCTTTACTGTGGCTTGTATACACAAACAAAACCATCAACACAGAACACACGGCACGACTTCCGCTCTACCGCGTCATCACCTAGGCAACGTATTCCCGAACCTGACGGTTGTGGTGAATTACGTCTTAAGCATCTGTGTGCTTGCTCACCACAGCATTATGAAATAAAAGTCCCCTGAAATAATTCAATGCAGCATTATGAAATAAAAGTTCCTTTTTAAAATAAATAAATGTATTTATTTCAATATATAGTATTGACAAATTGATATAGAATTCTATTTATTTCTATATTTATTGCCTCATTTATTTATTTAATTTTGAATCAAATGGCATTCCATACGCATTTGCATGCTGAGCAAATGCGTATGGCACGCAAGCGTGTCCAGCTGACGGCCGCTCCGTGCAGGGTGGACTGTGTCGGCATCCTGAAGCTTCGGAATGCCGACGTGGAGGCCCGCATTGGCGTCGCCGGCTCTAAGAAAAAGAGCACCCGGGCTCGGCTGGTGTTCCGGGTCAACATCCCGGGTCCGGATGGATCGCTCCTCACCTTACAGACCCCCTCGTCCCCCGTCCTTTGCAGTGAGTCACTCTGTCACTGTTTTTGTTTTTTGTTTTTCTGTGTTTAAATGGTTCAGCGCAACTGACTAATCTATTGTTGCTTGTGTCAACTTGACCGGCCATCGTCCTTCAAGATAACTTTCTGAACTGCAGCGTTACTACAATGACACCAATGGGGTTAAAGCCATTTAAAAAGGGCACCAGAGATAGTTGAGCTGTAAACTACTTGAACAGTTAATGTTTTGAATGATTAACCAATTGGCCTTTTGAAACATGCGGTTTAACTTCTTATGTTTGACTTAGCCTCGGGTCAGGATGGCATTGTCTTTTGATGTCAGAGACAATGTGAAAAGTTGGCCTTCAGCTCTCAAGTGTTTTTTTGGCTGGAGGCATAGGGTGTGGTCACTTTAAAAAAAAAACTAAACAGGAAAGACTGCTGTGGGCCAGAAGAGATTTTCTTCTTTGTGTGTGGATATGGAAGAACTGTCCGTAGATTCAAAAGAAAGGAAAGAAAGAAATAAACAACTTGCATCGACGACCATTGTTTACAGACAGCCAACATGCAATTGAAGGAAATATCTTTCAAGAAGACATACATTTGGCATCTCCCTGGGCATGTATAAATGTGTGTGTGTGTGTGTGTGTGTGTGTGTGTGCGTGTGCGTGTTGTAAAGCAGACAACAGCGTCATGTAGGAAACCTATTCAATGTGAGACAGTGAGTGGAGAAGGAGGGGCCGTGGCTTATTTCTAACAACAACATTTGAAAGAGCTCCAAGAGAATGTAGAAATAATACATTTCGAAAGCGCTCATATCAAATAAGTGACCTGTATTTCCAGTATTCTTCCGATTCTTCCAGAGAGCATTTATCATGAGGGCGCCCTTGCCAACAATGTAAACAAAATCATCAAAATCATCAAAGACCAATGTGCTACTGCTATTGTTTACCTTTGTGGCAGGCACGTTCATGCTAACTGCTCTTCGGCAGAATCCGCAGAACAGTCATTTTGACAAACGATATTGGTATGTTTTAGTGAAGCCAGGAGAGAAGGTTATGAGGTTTGATCACCCAGACAGTATGGTCCCTTAGATTGCTGAGGCATTTCTCCAAGTGTATACTGCAACGGCAGTGCTTGTTCTTTGCACTACTTTGTATTGACATGCATGTTACTAACATAATGCCTATTATTAAACATTTCCCAGTTACATGGTACATGGCTGTGTGGCCATAGAAAAGCCATAGGTTAACCATATGATGTCCTGTCTGCAGCCCAACCTGCAGGGCTGCCTGAGATCCTGAAGAAGTCACTCCACAGCTGTTCAGTGAGGGGAGGGGAGGAGGTCTTCATCATTGGCAAAAACTTTCTTAAGGACACCAAAGTCATTTTTCAAGAAAATATTTCTGGTGAGAATCTGAGTTCTGTCTGTCTGTCTGTCTGTCTGTCTGTCTGTGTCTCTCTCTCTCTCTCTCTCTCAATTTTTCAATTCAATTCAAAAAAGCTTTATTGGCAAACATTAACATTGCCAAAGCAGGTGAACAATTAAGAGGTCAAAGTATAAAACGTTAAATACAAAATATATATATATGCATATCAAATATTAGAATATTAAATACTCAATATATAAAAAGTAAAATGTGGGATATTATAAATTCCAGTATCTCCTATAAACAGATAAATTAAAGATACACTGTACATACTCAGTATTTACAATGTGGAGGACGTGTGCAATAGTGCAATCATTTTGAATAGACAGAAAAAGTGATGTTTCATACTTACAAAGGTGTGCTAGTGGTTAAAGTCCAGTGGGATGAGTCTGTTTATGGGGAGTTTGAGGTCCTTCTCTCATCACAACAGGTGACGAATCTGGCTGCTGTGATCGCACATTGTTGTATTTCTCCCAACAGATATGGCAGTTTGTTAGCGTCTGGAGTGTCTTTAAAGTCCTTGCATGCCTGTGTAATCCGCGGGAAGTGTGTGTTCCTGATGTCTTGGTGTGACTGGCAGGAAGTTAGGAGTTGCAGCTCAGCTTCCAGTTGGTTTTGTGTGCAGTGGGATCACAGTCTGTCTTCTCTGTGGAGCCAGGTCTGTGTGGCGTCCCTGCTCCATGGCCAGGCTGTGTTCGCTGAGTCTGGACCTGGTCAGGGATTTCCT
>JAOPJO010000034.1:9741567-9761290 GCA_027123675.1 Molva macrophthalma | reverse complement strand
TGTCAAGTTGCAGGTTATGGCAAACTCAAGGTACAGGTTTGATATTGGATGAAATGCCTCAAAGACCTCATATTGCACAGTTCTTCTTGTGTTTATTCATCATATCCTTCCCAGGACCTACAAGTCTGAGGCGGACTTTGGGGCCATAAACAATAAGCTGCGCCGAGGTGACATCATTGGCGTCCGCGGTAACCCCGGGAAGACCAAAAAGGGGGAGCTGAGCATCATTCCCATAGAGATGACACTTTTGTCCCCCTGTTTGCACATGCTGCCCCACCTGCACTTTGGGCTTAAAGACAAGGTAACCCCATGTGCTGGGATCTACATTTGGTTGGTCGCTCTGAACGGTTCATCATCATGCAATTCAGCTCTTGCTAAAATATGCATTACTCAATATTGAGATTCTATGTTAACCATCTGCTATGAAAACAGTAGTCTAATTAGATGCATTTGGTTTTCATCAACATCCCTCGAAGATCTGTTCACATACTAATAGTAGGCTTGGGCGGTATCAAGGTGTACCAGGGGAGTTAGAAATCCCGAAAGTTGATTGTATCCATATCTACCACCAAATAATGACAAATACTCCCAATGTCAGTACTACAAGGTTTTCCACCATCTTTTTTTTTTTTTTACCCAATGATGCTGGGGGATTTGGGAAACGTGTATGTTTTTAATTACGCTTTTAACATTTTATCCTCTTATGTTCTAAAGGAGACACGATTCCGTCAGCGATATCTGGATCTGATCCTCAATGACTATGTGAGGCAGAAGTTTTTAACCCGTGCAAAAATCATTACATACCTGCGGAGCTTTCTGGACCAGCAAGGATTTTTGGAGGTGAAAAATGAAGAATGAATGTATGGCAAAGTGTCACAATTAGTCTTTTTCTTAAGCTAAATAACACGTTTTCTGTTTCTTAAGATTGAGACTCCAATGATGAACCTCATCCCTGGAGGAGCGGTGGCTCGTCCATTTGTTACCTACCACAATGATTTGGACATGAACCTCTACATGAGAATCGCTCCTGAACTTTACCACAAGGTAAAGCACGCTATTTAATACCTGGAGGTTTATCAGTAAAACCACTCCATGGTTAATAATAATAATGTTATAGTGGCGCAGCGCAGCCATGTAACATTTGAAAATAATAGGGCTAAGAAATAATAAAAATAACATTATAATTGGAGTCTATTACCTGATTCAGCCGTTCAGTTATTTTAAGTAGGTAGAACATTTTGATATATTTTCCCTTGTTTCAATATTGACATCCGGGTGTCGTTATATGCAGCGGAGGCACCCTGTGTTGTCAGTAACGCAAAAACAAAAAGAATAGTTGTGCAATTTCCCTGCGCTCTAGCACCACCCAGTGTCCTACCATGATATATACCGTAACTGATCATTTTCATATATACCGTGATATATAGTTTGGCTACAATGCCCAGCACTACTATTGGGATACACTGATATCTCCTCTATTCACCATTCCATTGAGCTTCTTGTCGAGCAGCTTCAGCAATGTGTATAAAGTATAATAATAATGTTGACATCAATTGGCTGCACACTGAGGGTGCCAACCTGCCGGTTGCTCATAAGGCATGGACAGTGAAATTCGACTTGTGTCTGTTGGTGAACATATTAAAAAAATCTTTCAGTCCTATTTGGGTAGTTTATTTGACCAAAAAGGTTTCTAATTGTTTAATCCAAACTGACTCTGATGTGCCAATTCTCAGCAGCTTTTCATTTTGATAGTAGATTTCTCATGTCTATGTTTCCTTTTCAGATGCTCGTGGTTGGTGGAATAGATAGGGTGTATGAGATTGGCCGCCAGTTCAGAAATGAGGGCATAGATCTCACTCATAACCCTGAGTTTACCACCTGTGAATTCTACATGGCGTATGCAGACTATTACGACCTGATGGAGATCACAGAGAAACTTCTCTCAGGTAAATATGCAGTTGGCTGGCTATATTGTATCTGTTTAGTAAAAGACAGTTTTTGAAAGAATTATCAGTTTATGCAATTTTTAATGGTGTTGTAGATACGATTTTAAATTGTATAAAGCAAGAGCAGAAAGGTGCAGAAGAGAGCAAGATTTTGAAACCAACAAAATAAATCCCCCCCCCCCCAGATATTCTCACAGCGCAATTCACTCACCCATAGCTGACGGTGTCTTCAGCATTTCTTACAAATAACTTGAATAATAGCTCTTAAATCATACTTAAAGTCCCTTTTTTAAAGGGTAACAGTCACGCATGGCTATTTTATAATATGAGAGCGTACTGCTTCATTTGCTGTTGCAGTCTGCAACATGAACTCGGTTAACTGAACAGTTGGACCGTTGACGTAAATATTCCCAATCAGACCAATGGAGCAACCGCCCATTTAAAGCAGTACTCTGTTATATTACAAAATAGTAAGTGTGACGGTTCCCCTTTGACTTTATTTTCCTTTTTTTTAATTAGAAATTATAGTAATTGAATGCATTATATTAATTAAATGCATACATGGACCGAGTAAAAGCTCAGTGTTTTTCAACCACTCAATGGCTATGTATGGACTGCTTCTCGTTAGGGATGGTGAAGCACATCACTGGAGGGTACAAGGTCACCTATCATCCGGAGGGTCCTGAGGGACAGGCCTACGAAATCGACTTCACCCCTCCCTTCAAAAGAGTCAGCATGACGGGGGACTTGGAGAAGGAAATGGGGGTCAAGTTCCCATTGCCGGAAACCTACGACAGTGATGGTAAGCCATATGGTGAATGTATGGCAGGTCCCATTTGGAATAAAAAAAAATATAAATACAGATTAGTTACCCAAAACCGGGTCATTTTCAGTGTTGGAAGGACGAGAGAAATTATTACAAAATATTCTTATTTAAAACGGAAACCAATTTGTGAGCAGGTTTGTTAATCAATAGGAACAATGGAACAATTACTGTTGATACAGGATATATATATATATATATATATATAATCTCTTTTTTTTTATGGCATTTTTTTTAAACAAATTGAGATTTCTCATATTTTGCATTTCAGTGTAGTATTTTAGTTTAAGATGACATTTTTCTAAAGTTTATGGTAAATTATTATTTATTTTATAATTAATAGAAGTTGCAGAATGAATATAATTCTAATTTTAAGAAACGAATACTATTATATCGCTAATTGTTTTAGATAGGTGTAGGATTTTTTGGCTCTTTTTAAGATATAACATACTTTATATACAATAAAAAGATTGTGTCTTCAGAGCAAAAGATTGCCTGCACCTTTGTGCCAAGGGTCATAGACGTTGGAACACTTTGTACTTTCCCTACGAAGTGGACATATTGGTTGCATCGTGTTTAGACTGATGTTTTATCTGTATCCTTGAGTGGCTGCAAATCTTGGTTTTCTCACTTTGAGATAATGTACAAGAAGTACAAGAAGAGGGCCATCAGTTAATACTAACTATTTGTAATGCAATTATTATCCAAACTTCGGATATGGTTTTAGTAATTGAACTTCATACTATGGCAACCAGAAATTTAGAAAGTCAATAAAGTGACTTTATTCAAGTCAAAGTTTGACTCTTGTGCTATTTTAATTAGAAACATTCATTTAAAACATTTTTAGCCTTATCATTTCACATTTTGTTATGCTATAGTGGTATATCTTGTTGTATATCATCTTGTTTCCCTAATTTATTGGTTGTAGCTCAAAGCCTCTTCCTCTTTATCTAGAGACGCGTAAGATCTTTGATGACCTGTGCGCACAGAAGGGAGTGGAGTGTGCTCCACCCAGAACCACAGCCCGTCTCCTTGACAAGGTCTGTTCATGATAAATATCTGTGTCTAGCCCTCACTGTCTGAGTTCAAATGTATATATTTTTAAATTGTATATATTCTTTCCATATGTCATCATCATTGTTTTGTTCCTGCAGCTGGTGGGAGATTTCCTTGAAGTCAAGTGTATAAACCCTACATTCATCTGTGATCATCCACAAATCATGAGTCCACTAGCCAAATGGTAAGGAACTTGGGATTTGTGTACAGTATTTGTGTACAGCCCAGCATTCAATAATATTGAATGCTTGTCAAGTCATCAAAGAGTCCTGCTCTTAAACTCTAGTTGAACAACAAAGTGTGTATCAACTGCTTGTGCTCTGCTTTGGCTACAGGCACAGAAACCAGAAGGGTCTGACGGAGCGTTTTGAGCTCTTTGTGATGAAGAAGGAGATCTGCAACGCCTACACCGAGTTGAACGATCCCATCAGACAACGGGAGCTCTTTGAGCAGCAAGCCATGGTTTGTGAAACAAGTGGAACACTCATACCGTCCGGTCTGTTTTCTTGTTTTTAAAATGTAAAAGGCAAATGCACTGCATTTTTAAAGTACATTTCCAACCTGTGGCAACTAAAAGCGCTCTACAGATCCTCACATTCACCCATTCCTAGACGCATTCATACACTGTAGGCGGTGTCCACCATGCTAGGGAACAGCCAGCTCATCGGGAGCAGTTAGGGTTAGGTGTCCTGCTCCAACACTTAGCTAGGAGGATCAGGGGATCGAACCAGCAACCTGCCGGTTGCCAAGCTAATCTGCCAATCTGCTCTACCCTCTGAGCCGCTGCCGTCCATATGTTCACGAATCAAAATTCATGGATAGCAGGATAAGTACACCAACGAATGTGGTTACTAATGCTAACCAATGCATAGAAATGCCGTGATAACACAAGTTTCAAATTTCAATATGAAATGTGTGCTTGTCACCAGGCCAAAGCAGAGGGTGACGACGAGGCTATGTTTGTGGACGAGACCTTCTGCACAGCGCTAGAGTACGGTCTGCCACCCACGGCTGGCTGGGGCATGGGCATCGACCGCGTCACCATGTTCCTCACAGACTCCAACAATATCAAGGTAAAGCCGTGTTTCTAAACCACTGCGAATAACAAATAATCGCAAAGGGTTTCAAAGGTGCTCGGCATTCAAACGGGGATTTGACGCACACTCATGCAGGCTAATCAGACACTGCGTTGAACTTTGATCGGCCGTTGGGTAAAGTGCGCCGTTGGTTCTAGCCTTGACCTGTTCATAATTATGTCACTTTTGCAGGAGGTGCTCCTTTTCCCCGCCATGAAGCCTGACGAAAACAAGACGGCTGCGCCCACCGAGGGAACCTCTGTTTAGTGCTGGGAAGTTTGGCCTTCACTGTCTTCTGAGAAATACAGGGGTTGGAATGAGGTCTAATTTGTGCACTCCCATTATCGGTGTCAATAGGATAGCTTTGCTTCAGGTTCTTGTGTCACCCTGTTTTTCAGTGAATAATCTGTTTCACAAAGGGAAGTTACATTTCTGTCCGATTCACTTTTGTAATTAATTAACAGTGATTTTGTTGATTTTATTGTTCTTTTAATTGTGATCACATACACTGTCTCCATCTTTGTCAGAAGTGTATGGCAACATTTTATCCCATAAACCCTAGTCATTTACAGCAAAGACTGGTTTATTTGTTACATTAAGAGCTGGAAGTACAGTGTGGCACATAGGAAAAAATATGCAAAAGAGGTTGGCTTGATTCTTAAAAGAAAATTCATAATTGACCATTTACAAAATTAGCAAATGTTTCATGTGGCACAAGGCATATTGTGGTAGGTATGAATGTCCAGTTTTCATCATGGTGCTCAAATGATATTTTGTCAAGATGAGAATGGTCCAACATAATAAAGATGATGAAAATACATTTGGTTATATGTGCATGATTTGTTATACAATCTGTAGTTATCAATGGTGGAATTCTAGGTAAAGCCCAGAAGATGGCATGATTTGTAATACAATCTATAGTTAACATTGGTTGAATTCTAGTTAAAGCCCAGAAGATGGTTTTGTGATTGTTGCTTTATCTACAAATCCCTTGCTCAAGCCCTGGCTCAAAACCCTTTAGGTGTCTACTTCAGTGGATTTTGTTTAGCTTTATATTTTATATAGTGGACATATTATGGTTTGCATATTACGTTTGTATTGATTTTCCTGTAAACCAACAAGAATAATCTCTTTCACAGATGAATCCTGCATCGTGGTCTGGCTATTTATCTGGTTTATTTGAGTGAACTAAAGTAAACTGAACTGGGAAGCTTTCCATGTTCTGTTCAACATACCTGCTACCAGTTACTGGTAGATTCGTAGATTTATCGTTTTGCAGTCATAGGGTGGTGCGCAGAAGTGATGCGCGTTCATCTCGCGGTCAAGCACTTCTGCAGTCGGTTGATCGTCACTCAGTGAAGATGGCGATGAGAGTAGCACTCCAGTGCGTTTCTGCAAACTTTTCACACAAGCGACCCCGTTTCTCGCACCTAGCACAGATTTCAGCGACTCTGCAGTTAAGGAGAACGGACATCACACGGACGCTAAGTACCACCTCACGATTGTCCACAGGTAAAATCTTTGGAATGTTTTCTAAATAAGCCGTGTGTTTTACATTGGGGTTGGTCACTCGTTCCCCAATTTTAGTGGGCGTAAGAAGACAGTGGTCAGTCGCCCACGGTGCATAACAAAAAAATAGAACATAGAATTACAATATGAATCTGACGAGTTTTACGAAATTGTGTTATAGTTGCTAGTTTTTTTCTTCTTGAAATATTGAAAAACTTAGAGAAGTCAGAATCTCGTGTTTCAAATAGTCTGCTGGTCTAATAAAGTTTATCTAATTAAAGTTATCTCGTGCCCCGTGTCGTTCGTCATTATTAGGAAGGGAAAAAACAGGAACTTGAACATTGGCCAGTCGGGACTGATAGTAGGCTATTACATGACATGTATATCGGTAGCAGAATAAGCGTATGTTATTAAGTAGTTGATCACTTAAGGAATTGCGAATATGGCAATTCCTAAAGTAGTCACATTTCGGTTCAAGGTTTTAATCATAGAAGAAGATCTAAAAGATGCCAGATATGTCATAGAAGCGAACAGCGGTTGAAGCAGGGGCATAGTGAGGGATCTCTCCCGGGTCCCTCTCATATGGTCCGGACATGCCTTAGCATCTTGCACAATTCACAATCTGGTTCAAACCTGTATTTTTCTGCATGATCTTTTGCCACTACAGAAAGCGTTCAGTGTTGTTTCTCCTGGGTATCATAAATACAGCTCTTCAAATGTATATCATTTGATGGGTTTCCTTATTCTTTACATACAGGCATATTGTATATTTATTCATGCATTGTGTCCACTCTATTTAATACTTTCAGAACAAGATGACAGACGAACACCAGTATGCATAGTTGTTATTTGACACATGTATGTGTGAAAATGTTGCTTGCCGTAATTTAAGAATGAATGAAAATGAAATAATCTATATTACTAGAAGACACAGAAAATAGGAACTAGAAATACATTAGGTATCATCAGATACTCTGTGAATTCCTAATTCAAGCTGTCGATATGCTGTTTAACCTTACAATTGTAAACCATCTTTCAAATTTTTTTGCAGCTCTAAAGTTTACAGATAAGCACGAGTGGGTTCAAGTAGATGGTAAAGTCGGCACTGTCGGCATCAGCAACTTTGCTCAGGTAGGCTGTTGCAGCCATAGTGATATTAATCATTGATTTATTGTTCAATACTTTAAGTCTTTGTTTCTATTTAGTGCCCTTTGCCCACTACCACAGCAACCGTAGAAAGGAAATGTACTGTTTTATGATTATTGCTCAAAAAGTGATCACTGCACCAGGATTCAATGGCGTGCAGTCCTTCAAAAGAAGATGAAGGATTTATTGCACACTTATACTGCACATATAGGCTATTGATAAATTGTTTGCAATTATTTTGATTTAATTTCAGCATTTTGCACACTTATTACAAATGGGTTGTATTTGCAGACTGTCGTTAAGGAGGTCTTGCTTAGTTGTCACTCCTGAATTTCATAGCAAATCTTAGTGTCTTCCATTTCTCTACTATTGTATCAGTGGCTTAACAATATTGAAGCTTCTTGTCTCACATGTGGCATGTAAACAAATAAATAGACTTAAGTGTTACAATTGTAAATCAAATGTCACGAGTCACGAGTGGCCATTATGTTTGCACTTCTTTTTCAAACATTACTCTCATAAATGATAACAAGAAACTAAATGGCAATTTTCTTTTTAACCATGATTTAAAAATAAGATCATATTACTCCAAAACATATTTACTAATGGATAATATAGTATTTCGATTCCTACACATTTAATATATCCCTTATGCTTCTGTCTTTTATGGACCTTGATATTTTCCCAGCTGTTTATTTGATTGTGAATATATTTACCACAAGCCTCATATGGTATAATAACACAATTCATTCTTGTACTCAAATAATTGACACTAAACATCATTCACAGCAACAATATCCTCTGAATTTCATTAATGAGAATGAACCCTGATAATGAGTGCTTCTTGTTTCGTAATTAGGAAGCATTAGGGGATGTGGTGTACTGTGGACTACCTGAAATTGGTCAAAAGCTGGAACACATGGGTAAGAGAGTTGTAGACAGTATTTAATTGGACTAATGAGACAGGATGGGCCAGCATTGTCACAGCTTTGTCACACAATTGTACCTTTGTGTTGCAGAGGAGTTTGGGGCTTTAGAGAGTGTGAAAGCTGCCAGTGAGCTTTACTCTCCATTGACTGGGGAGGTCACTGATGTCAATACTGACCTGGCGGATAATCCATCACTTGTGAATAAGGCCTGCTACAAAGAGGGTAAGTAATTATATTAACAGTATATTTGATGTGGTGATCACCTATAACTTTTACTTAAACATGTGCTGAAACAAAGCAGTATACTATTGTTATTATTCTACTCACAAACCCCTGGTGGTCTGTGCCAGAACACTTGTTGTTGGTTAATTATGTCTTTGTTTCTTTCAGGGTGGCTTATCAAAATGACAATTGAAAACCCTGCAGAACTTGATGGCCTCATGGACGATGCAGCCTATGAGAAGTTTATTAAATCCCTTGAATAAAATGGATATGACTAAATATCAATAGACATACAGTCCATGGTTGGTAATGAAATCAAAATCAAATTGCTGCCATATTGACTAATATCTGATTTGAGCCTTCTCATTTACGATATTTATTTTGATTCTGGATTTACGCTAAATAATCTAAATAACCAAAAATGTTGTCATATAATGTCACATTAATAACTCTGATGTAGATGGTAAGGCCTTTTCTATCCACGACACAACCTCAGGGGCATGTGATCCAACCTTGTAGGTTTATTTGTCAAGTTTGTGTTGTTCTTAAAATAGCACAATTCTGGTGTGATGCACAAAAAGGGATTGTAAATGCTCTGTATCAGATACATTAAATTACACCCGCTTTAACATTTTGGATTGTTTTTGTCACAAATGAAACCATAGCATCTCTAGGACTCATAAACAATATCCTGATTTATTACTCATATAATTGTCCTACTTTAGCAGATAACTGTGAAATGACATGAACATACAGCAGCTTGATTAGTATTAATTGAGAATGTCACCCTAAAGAAAGGTATGGGTTGCAATGCTGAGCAACCTGCCTCTTGTTGCCATTTTATCTTTTATCTGTCCTTTGCCCTCGGGTTAAGGTAGACACGCTTTGCAAAAGCCAGGTTGATCAATAATTAATAGGACAGTGGTTTTGAAAACGAAGCGAATATGCTTGAAATAAGCCTAAAATAAATGCAAACAATATCTGACATTGAAAACACGTCTGTATGTTGACACTTCTTTTGGGAACTGCGGTTTCATCTCTTGGGGTGGATCACTTCACTTGGCCTGCTTTTAAAGTTTGAATTGCTTATTTAAACAATTCCAAAGTTTAGATACAAGGTCATATTATGATGTGTCTTATTTCTAAGTAAATAATTTATCATTCAAATATTAAGACAGTAATTCAATATATATCAACAAAATCATATTTTGTCAGCTGTTTCTTACAGGCGATAGCTTTACTTACCGATTCCTACATTTCAGTTATAATAATACTCAGTATATACTCCTAAATACTCTGCATTATTTTAAACTAAAACTCTTTGATTACTTTGTTAAGGAAGTAGAATGATGTAGATCTTTCTTTGCAAAAATAATTACATTATAAAACATTTTCATGTCACTCACTAATGAAACAAAAATTTTAAATGAGTCTGTTACATGAATAGAGATGGCATGATACACACAAATGTTGTATAAAATGTAAGAGTTGTCAGCGGTCCAAAACTGTGCTTACTGGCATTATGCAGATTAGAATTTTATAGATCTGTTTGAAATAAGAGAAAATGTTTCAGGTCACAGTCACAACCGAAATGTTTTGGTAGTGACTGTGACTCAACTAATAAATCACTCAAGGCGGACCATCCATGCATCTGTCAGTGATGGGCCAATGATGCAATATCAAGGGAAGAAGAATAGTCATCTCATGAGCACCATTCCATTTCGTTAGGCCTTAGGCGTTAGGCCTAGGGTTAATCAGTAGAGGTAGAAAGGGTTGAAAAAGAATAGTGTCATAACCCATACAAACCACTTCTATTCTTAGTTTGTAAAAATAACAACAATCTGTCATTTGCTAATTCTAGGCTTGCAACTGATTAAAGTACATTAGTATGGAATTTAACTACTCTACAAATATTAAGTTTATATGAAACATGTTTGACATTTTACAACAAAGAATCTAGATAGTGATCATTATTTATTTATTGAAATTTTAAAATTTAAAATTTCAATGTTGATACTATTGGACCTTAGTGCTGCATTCAATACTGTTATACCACTCAATACTTTTGGAGGGATTGGGTTGGGCTTTGTGCCACTGCCTTGAACTGGTTCATGTCATATCTACAAGCCAGGAACTACTTTGTCTCCATCAGTAACTATCTGAACTAACTAACACGATGTGTGGAGTCCCCAAAGGTTCAATCCTAGGTTCATCTTTATTCAACCTCAACATGCTCCCACTAGGCCAAATTATGCAAAATAACAACATTGTTTACCATTGTTATGTGGACGACACACAAATAGCCATATCACTATCAAAACTGAGATAATTGTTTTCGGTGCCAAAGATGAGAGACTGAAATTTAGCCTACACCTTGGGTGCCTCTTCTTAAAACCAAAAACCAAACCAGAAATCTTTGTGTTATTATGGATTCAGATCTATTCTGGGATGTCAAAACAAGACTAAAGAAGAAAAACTTGTCCATACATTTCTTGCTAGTAGGTTAGATTATTGTAACGGTCTCTTTGCAGTCCTTCCAAAAAAAGCTCTTAGGCAGCTACAGCTTGTTCAAAAAGCAACTGCTAGAGTTCTAACAAAGACCAAAAAATGTGAACACATTACCACAATTCTGCCTTATGTATGAAATGTGCTATATAAATAAAGTTGACTTGATTTGACTAATTTGAATTCTGTCAAACCGTTATAGAACGTTAGGCAATATTTAGCATTTGGCTGATAAAGAGAATTTGATTGCAGTTTTTACCTATGCTACTTAAAAAATAAATGAATGTATGAATAAAGGAATAAATAAATAACAATAGTTTAATATAATCCATCTTCATCGAGTTCACAATGAAGCAGTATCATTTAAAGAATGGGGAACATGGAAACTTTGCATTATAAGCCACCTTTATATGCTCCCTGGGAACATTCAGTCTCCTCTTGAATGAGATGTGCTCAGTAAATTTCGTGTAGATACTAGAAGAAAGGCAATGTATAGTATATTCGGCAACACTTTTACGCAAAAACTAGTTCACACATGCGCAGTTTAGTCGCGGAATTAAGACACACAATACTTTATTTTGAGGTAAAATAAAAATGCTAATCAATTTTAGTACCAGCGTGTGTGGTTTTTTGACGAAGGATAATGTGGATTATTCATTTATAATAACTAATAATTGTGTAAAAACTCTGGCGTCTTACGATTGGCTGGTTGATGTATTTCCCATAATACACTGCCCTGCTACTTCCTTTTCTTTTCGGCCATTTTCCGCCCCAGACGGTATGTCCATATAATCTCTACTATTTTACAAATAATCACCAACAATCCTCTTGTTTCACTTTATTTTGACTAATTTCATGCATTTCATCCGACAGTATACACTGTCTTCATTAAAATAGTGTGAATATTTTCACAGATAAGTACTAGGTAAAGCTATTTTCGAGGGTTAACTTGTGACTATGTACACACTAGTAGCGCTATCATGCTTAGTCGTGGCGTTCAAGTTGGCAACATTGCTGTACGCCTGATATTTTTGAAAGACTCAAAACAATTGCCGAGTATTTATTTCGTTACATGTCGATTTTTATTATTTGGTAATGACGTTGTGGCAACATGACTTCATAGCTAGCGTGGTTGCTTTCGGCTAGCAGGTCAAATCCTATTCTTGCGTGTGCCAATGAACGGTTTCTCAATGTGTTGCAGGAAAGTAGGCAACCATGGCGCCCAGCCGTAATGGAATGATTCTGAACCCCCACTTCCACAAAGACTGGCAGAGGAGGGTACAGACCTGGTTCAACCAGCCAGCCAGGAAACTCCGCAGGTAAAAAGCTGTTACACTGCCACACATCGTGCTAGCGGCGGAGGCACCGCTAGTCCTGTTTCCCACTTTGTTATATCCTGGTTTTATTATAAATCTTAAATTTCACAGAACAAGAACGTATATTTGGTCAGGAAGGCCTATGTGTGTGCTTGATTGCCATTTGCTCAAAACCTAAATCTTAACCCTGGCAGACGAAAGGCCCGCCAGGCAAAGGCCCGCCGCGTTGCTCCACGGCCTGTGGCTGGACCTCTGAGGCCGATGGTCAGGTGTCCAACCATCAGATACCACACCAAAGTTCGTGCTGGACGTGGCTTCACACTGGAGGAGATTAAGGTAATTTACAGTCTATAAGTACCCACACAACCCTTTCTTGCCTCTACGTGTGTCTGACATTGTCACGCAATGGATGGTAAGGTAAGGATGGGACATTGGATGTCTTTGCAATTGGTGTGTCCTTCTGTGCCCCCCCCCCCCATGTATAGTGCATTGCAGCGGTCAAATGATGACAAATTCTCCGGAATCTCTGTACTTTTTTGATGAAAATCTTTTGAACCTATTATCTGATGACTGCCTGTTTATGTCACCAAAGCGATAACAGATAAAATGAACTGTCATTCAGGAAAGAATATTTTCCAGAATATATAATCTTGTTTTTCCACTTGTAGGCAGCTGGCATTCACAAGATGACTGCCCGCACCATTGGCATTGCAGTGGATCACCGCCGCAGAAACAAATCCACTGAGTCTCTGCAGGCCAATGTCCAGCGCTTGAAGATCTACCGCTCCAAACTTGTCCTGTTCCCCAGGAAGGCATCTGCCCCCAAGAAGGGAGACAGCACTGTAAGTGTTCATCTGTCGTATAAGGGAAAACTTTGACTATAGGGCATAATTGTTAATCCATTTTGATGGCACATTCGGTGACTGTACAAATTTAACATTTACATAAACGCAAATCCTTGCAGAAAATGTAGCCTTGGAACACAATCATGCCAACTTTAAACTGTTGGCCTTCAGCCTACCCATTAATTTCATTAATTGGTCTAATCCTAGAATCTCAAGACAAAACAACTGTTTTCTGTCTTTTTTCTCTACTTGATACACAAATTCAGGACTTCTCTTTACCCTGACATGTAACAAAATTATAACCATTTCAACCACCTTCTCCCGTTCATGGCAGAGCCTGTAACAATCAGTGTACAACCATTGTACAACTGTCCAAAACAAGTAAAGCAGGCTCAAACACATCACATTTCCTCTTTTAAGGGAGTAAACTTTGACTTGTATTGCAGTCGACTCTGCATTTACGTCCTTGAAGTATTTTGTATCAATCTACCCTCCTTGTTAAAGGTTAACTAATGTCTGTACAACTAATTCACTTTCACTTGGACCCAAAGCTGAATTAGAGTCCTGTAGACTTTATTTCATTTTCTACACATCTATTAAAATATCAATGCAACCCCTTTGTTGTAACCCATTGTCAGGCTCACTTGCAAGACATGACTAAATCCTACTGGAATATAAATTGTGAATATGTATGTACGTTGATGATGGCATTGAAACCATGCTTGAAGACCATGTTTTATGTTTTTTTTAATTTCTTTTGAGTTCTATTCAACTATAGGAGTAAGCTGTGTAAGAACTTGCACTTTCTAATAAACTTGTTGTATTTTCCTCAGGAGGAGGAAGTCAAGATGGCCACTCAGCACATGGGTGTTCTTATGCCCATCAAAACTGTAAGGATGATGCACCACCCCAGCCTTTTCTTTGTTGCCCTCGTCTTGTGCATCGCAGCAGTCAAATGATGACAAATTCTCCGGAATCTCTGTATTTCATTGATGAAAATCTTTTGAACCTTTTTATCTGATGACTGCCTGTTATGTTGCTTAAGTGATCAGTAATAATTAATGCTGTCATTCAGGACTCGCTGATTGACTGACTGAAACAAACTAAAATGTAAAATGTTTCCAAGCCCTAAACATCTTTTCCATCAACCATATTGATGGATAGCGTGTCAATTGGATGTATTGTGTGTTTCAACAGTTCTTTTCTCGTTCCTTCCGCTTAAGGCTCACAAGAAGGAGAAGGCACGCGTCATCTCTGAGGATGAAAAGAACTTCAAGGCCTTCGCCAGCCTGCGTATGGCTCGTTCCAATGCCCGTCTTTTCGGCATTCGTGCCAAGAAAGCAAAGGAGGCTGCAGAGCAGGATGTGGAGAAGAAAAAGTAGAAATTTTGCTATGGACCTTTGCAAAATAAAATGTACAAAAGATCTATGTGTCATGATTTACTGTCAGGGTACGGGATTTAATTTTTAAAGATCAAGAATCCGCCAGCTCCTCTATTGTCCACGTTAATCTTGTGGTGGTTAGGCAGCTTGGATAACTGCAAATATTAATGTGTCGAATTTGTCACTTGCATTAAAACGTTGTATAGGGAATCTTCCGAACAAAGGCTATTAGAACAGCTTGATGTTGATAACCTTGTCAGGGACAAATTAAAGTAGCATTTGTAAGTGTCACCCAAAACCCAACATTGTCGTAGTTTCCTGAACCATGTTGTACCCCAGCCTCCTGGATTTTCAAAAACTGGGGTAGGCATATGCAATCTAGGCCAAGGAGTGTACATTTTTAAAATCGTATATCCCATAGGCAGCTGTTGGCTTTAGAGTGCATTTCCCCTCAAAAGCTCTAGGTGGCTCTATACCCAAAGACGTCCATTGCACCATTTGTATGTGTATTCCATTGTGGCGCTATTTTTAGACGCTACATTTTCAATGATCGACAAACCCGCAGTCCAAATGGCTTGCGGTTTAAGAATTGGGTGAGGGGTTAGCACTAGTAAATAAGCTACCTGCAAAGATTATTTTTTTGAGGCAAAGTAGAAACCTACTATTCTACATAGATTGTAGAGGGTTAGTTAAGTGCAAGTGTCGAGTTGTATCCTGATCCACATAAGTGTCCTTCAGAAGAATATAGAGCAGTCCTACACTTGACTCAGATGAGCAAGAACTAAGCCCACGTTAAAATAGTATGACTACCATATCTACTCTAAATTACCCTCACTTAAATTGACTAAACTATGCTATGTTTTTGTAGAGGGGTGAGCACAATTACTGGTATGTGAGGTGATTTTCCTTTTTTGGAATGCAAATAAGATGTGTGTTTTGTTTTATTTTGAGATACTGACGTGTGTGGTTATCACCATATGGAGGTCATGACAAAAGACGAGAAAAAAACCTTTTCACATAGCCTCATCTGTAACTATATCCCCCTTGAATGAATGAGGTGGGTTGATTGATTATGATTCAGGGCTTTGTGTATCAAACCTTTCCAATATAGTCAATGATAGAGTCAATATGATATTGGAAATAGTGTAAAAACCTTCAAGGTGTTATCTTATCAGTCTTTCTACAGGAGGTGACACCAATCCATTGGTCAATATGAAGCAGATGAAGAATGTAGATCTTTGTTACATTGGTTACCCTGAAGTGAAAGATCCTCGAGCATTGATTAAACTGGCCACACTGTTAGAATTCTAAATAAAACAGGGTACTGCAGTAGTAAAACACAATTATTAGCCTAATGTAAGTGTTACAGTTTCACTGAGCAGCACCAAACAGTAGGCCTACCAGTTATACAAAAGTATAGACCTCTTGAAGAACTGTTGACTGAGTTAATCTTGTTAAATCTCAAATGAGATCGATGAAATGAAGACAGATTGAGGTGACAGACTTATGTAATTAGGTTAATAGTGTTTACTTACAGTGCTGCTGACTGAATTGTATGAACATTAAAATTGTTACTATATTGAGCATATATGCAAACCTTTTATGGCATGTGATGACAGCATACATTGAATGGAAGCAAAATGGTAAAATACATCTTGTGTGATATTTCACATGGTATTTTCCGTGTGTGTGGTGAAGGAGTCACCTACAGGTGCCTGCATATTAATCTCAGCTCCACCAGCCCGTGCCCTGCCTCCCAGGTGTCTGGCCAACTGCCCATGTTGATCCTTATTTATGACAAATAACACAGACAGAATTAACACATATTCTTAAATTGAAACGTTTTGAGATGTGTTGAGGTGCAGTCTGTAGGCAAGATAACTCCCTAAATATGTAACTGGTCTAATGTTTTACTGGCATGTAGGCGTTGTAGCCAATTTGAATTTGATCAATATGCAACAGAGACTTTGATGTTTCGGCATAAATGCTTCTTCAGTATATCTAAAGAATGGAGCCTACTACTCACTCCGAGACATTTATTTGTATTTATTGTATATTTCTGTTTCAAATGTTATTTTTATTTTATTTATTTTATTTAAATGATTCAATTAATAGGTATTCAAAAGATGAGCATCAAATAGGCTACATCATGCTGTTCAAAGCCCATTTTGACTTTTAAGCATAAATCTCTATGACAGAATATAGAAGCCTACCCTTATAGAAGAGCAGGAAGATTTGATCATTGAGTTTTATTTTTTTCTTTATAAAAGGCTTATTTTTTACTTTTACCTAAAACGATCAAATACTCCGACCAGAACTATATTATTTTGGTTAATTGTTAGATCGTCTATATTGATTGTTTTCGGCTAGTCATGAAGTCTTTATGCTGTTTGCTTTGTTTGGAAGAAGTATGTCCTGGCCGTAATGTAGGCTACATGACTCGTTGCTGATCTATCCACTCCCATCTGCACAAACCAAGTCTACCACCAGATTCACTCCCCATCTGACCAAACCGAAGTCTACCAACAGATTCACTCCCCATCTGCACAAACCAAGTACACCACCAGATTCACTCCCCATCTGACTAAACCAAGCCTACCACCAGATTCGGCGGCGAGTTTCGGGGAAAAAAACATGCATTTTTGTTTTGGAAGAGGATTAAACAAGTGAGTAAGTATTAATTACAACGACATTTTAGCAACACATTTCTCATTGATCGTTAGTTTTGAATTGACTAAAACTGTTTGATTGCATGCAAGAAACAGTCTATTTAAAAGTAGCGGTTGTCTACTAACATATTCAATCCAGTTATCCATCGTTTCCACCTTTAACGCTATGTAAGGATGTCATCGTTTTGGCGTATTTCTACTAACACGTATAAATTAAACCATCTGTAGTTTGTTTTTTGTAATAATCTACCCTTATTACCTAATTTTAAGAGGTTTCCTGATTTATTCAAACGAGTAGCCTGTGCAAAATCGTTTGATTTGTTATATATATATATATTAAGCTTATAACTTTTACTTCTACAATGAAGATGTGCGATTTTTTTTACTGCTATTGTCAAACCATTTAAAACAACCCTACAATTCTGGTTGTGCGGGTTCTTCGCTAGTCGCTCCACTTTGATCCTGGGCGCTGTCCGTGGTACTAAAAGCATCATCAAGTCAACATATCGTCTTCCCTGATAGCCTATAATAACAATCTCTTCTCAACAGAAATAACTGCACATGTACTGTGAGTAGTGTTCCTTAAGGGATTTCAATGGACGTGACAGTACCACAAAATAACAGAAATGACTATCACCCCTGCTATATGGAGTTTGCAGTGCAATTTAAAAAGAAGTTGTATAATTTCACTATTTCCTTTAACTTTATTTTCAGCTATCCAATTGCGATTTCAGCCAAGGAGCCAGCGCACCATTTTTGGTTTCATAACACCTTTATGGATATGATGTAGGCTACATGAGGAGGATGTTATTCTTAAGGAGAGAGGTTGACAGGCACTGATTGCGGTTCGTTGTATTCCCTTGAGGCAAAGCCTGTTACACAAGACCTCTTGTGTTCTTATTAGGACATCTGTACCAAAGCAAAACATCCAACGTTTTTGAGACAGCTCTCCTCTTCGCTCAGAAGTCTCAACGATCAACCAGCCTTTTTTTGCTTCTCCTGAGTCTACAACGGTGTGTTGGTGGTCTGACTGCTACAGATCCTCTCACCCCCAGCAAGGATGAATGACATCCAGGAGGCCACATCCCCAGCAGCCAGCATGGGTGGGCCTGTTACCTGTGTCTCTAAAGTGGAACTCCGCGTCTCCTGCAAATCTTTGCTGGATAGAGACACACTGAATAAGTCTGATCCCTGTGTCATTATTATGGTACAGGCTCAAGGGCAATGGACAGAGGTAAGGCTCTGTTGATTCATATTTCAGTTTTTGTTTTCCCCTGCAAAAACTATACCTTGTTCATTGTTAATTTTGAAGTAGTTGGACCCTTTCATGGACTTTGTAATGTAAGAATTCCTTCAAATAGTAGTTTGTGTCAATGTTGATGAGATCCCCCATTTATAGAAACATGTACATATCCGTGAACAAGAAATAATTCATGTCCATTGGAAAAATGTACTGAAGCTCATTGCTTGAATAGTCTGTACATTTTCAAAATGTTGGGCTCAGATGTAGGGCTCAACAGTTTGAAATCCAAGGACTTTGCCAAAATACACAATCAAGGTTGCCACTTATATCACAGTATGTGGGATGGATCAGTTTGTTACTGTTGCCCTGCTCTAATTATGAATAACATTTATTTTCTCAAATTAGACCCAGGCTGACCTTGTGTGTAGGCAGTAGCTATTTCCTTTTTAATTAAATCATACAGTCTGGTGGGGAAAACAAAACACAAACACAGAGGATATGTTCTCAGAGTAGCGATGGTGCTATCATGATTATATCAAATCGATCAAGTCTTATTGGTTGAATATAAAAATTTTGCCTAGAATGTGTTTTCTGTGGGGTTTATTCATACACTTTTGTACGCTCAGTGATGACTCAGGAGGGGAGGGAGATAACCTTGTGGATGCATCAGGTTTGAACAGCTGCAACTGCATTTTAATGATTTTAGCTCCCATCGGGCATATGCTTCAGGTGTAACATTTTTACGATACACATTTATAAAGACAGAACCAGATGTAATTATGGACAGATTATACACAAATGCAATGTAGCATCTGTTACACGGCATACATATGCATGTACACCAAAATCGACTCACCTACTCTTTTGATGTTTCATTCTCCCACTCTTTCATTCTTTCTTTCTTTCACTCTCTCGCTCACTCTATCTCTCTTTCTCTCTTTTTCTTTCTCTCTCTTTCTTTCTCTTTTTCCCTCGCTCACACACACACACACACACACACACACACAGACAGAGCATCTCTTGCTTGCTCATGCAGGCGACTCACAGCAATGTGGT
>JAOPJO010000034.1:9723077-9734586 GCA_027123675.1 Molva macrophthalma | reverse complement strand
CACACACACACACACACACACACACACACACACACACACACACACACACACACACACACACACACACACACAGTAATTATATATTTTCTGCCCTGAAGAATCAATTGACCTAACAATCAGTGGCTGCTCTTCTCCCAAGTCCTGTACTTGAGACGTCATGTCAGAAAGACTTCCTTTTGCTGATTTGATTCATTATGGTAGTAAACGCAGGTGCCAGATTAGCAGTGTACAAGCTGTGTGTCAGTATCAGTATAACGCCTTTATGTGTTTCACCTTTGGTTAGTGAAGGCTATTGTAGGCAGCTGTTCATAACAATAATGATGAATGTGTAATGAATTGGAAAATAACAATCAAAGTGCCTTTTGAATGTGTTCACCATCTTTGAGAGTAATCCGATTTGTCTGGCAGATTATAATCACACATCTTTTTTGAGCCAGTGTCTTAACTGCAAACTCATAGCTCCAACAAGCTGTTTGCATATTTCAACCACAAATAATTGCCATCATTGCAGCAAATTCCAATTATGCATTATGTTTAATTAAATAATACAAATTCTCAAGTATCGAGCGTCTTTGCAGAGTTTGGAGTGATTTTTGACAATTCTTCTTGACAGACAGGCACCAGGTTGTGTTTGTTGATTAGATGCAATTGTGAACTGGAGTGGATTTTCAATCAGTGCCACAGATGTATTTTTGTTATTAAATCTGCCCTGAGTTTGCATGGCCTTGTGCTTGAGGTCATTGTCACATTAAAGGTCTTTAGGTTCTTTTGCAGATAATCTGCTTAATGATTTGCACGATTTATTTGCTCTATCCACTATTCTGTCAGTTGTAACAAGAGGCCCATTCGCTACTGATGAAAAACATCCCCAGAAGTTGATGTTGTCAACAGCCTACTTCACTGTAGCAATGGGGGTTAGGGAGGCATTGGCCTTTTTAGGTTTTTCACCACATATAATGCTTTGAAAAAATTGGTTTTATCAGATCAAAAGAATCAAGTCCCACATCTAAGATGGGTCACTCACAAGCATGCTAACTCCGAACATGATTTGACCTGGTTTGATTAATGAATGGCTTCCTTCTTGTCATCCTTGTATAACGACTGGTTTTATGCAATGCTCTTGATATGGTTGAGTGGTACACATTCACTGAATTCATAGCCATTAAACTGGGTAGCTCCTTCAACACCCTCTTGTTGGTTGGACACAATGTGGGCACGTCTACTAGGGGAACTACTACAGTGTAAATCAATCAATACATTTTGAGAGTTTGGGCAAAAAACAAAACAAAACAAATATATATATATCTCTCTCTGTCTCTATTACTTGTTTCTATATCGTAGCACTTAAAAGCAGTTGCTTAGCTTCTTTTTGGAAGTTGTACACACTTAAAGGATAAAGGCTTAAAGGATTATTCCTTTATTTTGAACTTTAATTGATTGCTCTTTACTTTCACGCCATTGTATTTGTATTCACAGTAACATCAATGATTTAATGATTGTTTTGTTTCATGTAACTGACGAAATGACACATCTTTGCAGGATCTCTTCAGTAAGTCTGACCCATTTCTGGAAATTTATCGGATGAACGACGACGGAACTGAACAGCTGGTGCACAGGACTGAGGTAGGGCTCCCATGTCTTCTTATCTGAAAATGCTCCTATTCTAAGTGTATACAATATGTTTCAGCCACAGTATACACTTAGTTTGGCTTTTAGTTGCACCAATTTCACTCCACATATTTTGTTGTCCTTGTTCTAATAGGTGATCAAAAACAACTTGAACCCGGTTTGGGAGCCCTTTAAAGTGTCCCTCATATCCCTGTGCAGTTGCGATGAGGACAGGAAACTCAAGGCAAGGCTTGTAGGAGCTCTCTGTTCTAATGCACTGCTAGACCTCTTGGATCGCTAACAGCCTTAAGGACAATATGACGGATTACGAAGAACGGCGGGCAAAAAAGCACTCACATCGTTAGAAAGTCTACAAGATGTATATGTGTGTGTGTGTGTGTGTGTGTGTGTGTGTGAATGTATATACTGTGAACAGAGGGCACTGATGTATTCTCTGTGTGTATGTGTGTAACAGTGCCTTGTCTGGGATTATGACTCCAGAGGAAAGCATGACTTCATTGGAGAGTTCTATGCAACTTTCAGGGACATGCAGAAAATATCCAGCGGGAACAAGGTCAGATTCTTTATTTATCATTCATATTTATACTTTTCAGCATTTAAACATCATGATGCATCCTTAGCATATTATATATAGATATACACTTAATAATAAATATATATATATACATATATATATACATGATTAAGTGATTAAGATAAATATTAAATGTACAGTTTTCTTTTTTCTTTGTCAATGTCAATCTTCAAGGTGTCGTGGGATTGTGTAAATCCAAAGTACAAGCAAAAGAAAAGGAACTACAAGAACTCCGGCGTTGTTATCCTCAGTGACCTTAAGGTGAGGGCAGAACCGTTCATGCGTGACTGTGCTGCTGCTTCCTTTACTTCATACACAACAAGTCGATGCCACATAGTACGGCAATGCAGAGAGACCCGCTCATCGCTCACGTTGGCTCATAAAACAGCCCGTTCAATTTCGGCCGGAAACACCACCAATGGTTGTGTGGAATGAACGCAACAATGCAGTTCTCAAATGATTCCCGTCCAGACATTTGATGAACAAGTACCATTGAATGATGATTGTTCACTGTGCTCAACAGTCAAGGTGACTGCTAGATGCGGTGTGTTGTTTTGTGCTTTCTTTCCCATCAGCTCCACAGAGTGTACTCCTTCTTGGACTACATCATGGGAGGGTGCCAGATCCATTTTACGGTAAATCACACTAGCTAGTTTCGGCAACACGTCATCTTTGATCAGTAGTTGGGAGCAACACAGTAGGGTATATGCCCCATCTTTCCGGTTACGTTGCAGGAGGTAGAATATAACTCGACATGTCTGTCATATATACACCGCTGGAGCGTTAACAGGCCGGGAAACAGTCACACCCAGAGGTGTATTTTGATTAAATGTTACATTTATCTGAAACATAGAGTATTCCTCCCAATGGGTATTTCCAGTGTATTTCTGCTTTATGTTTGATGATAGCTATCCTGCTGGAGGCAATCACTTGGAATGAACACAGAAATGTATTCCAACTCTGACCCTTTACTGTGCCCTCCGTAGCGATACCTCTCTCTTGCTGACTGAATTACAGAGGCAATGAATATTAATCAAGTGGACCACATGGTTCCAGGAACACACTTGCTTTCCCTTGCAGTTGCTGCCTGCATGTATGTGGGTGCTCTAGATATGGGTCTGTGTAGGTGTGGAAACAGAATGAACATCTCTTAACTAGAACATCAGCATATATATATATATGTTTGAAAAATGAATATATATGATACATTGGACTATAACTGAACTTCAACTGAACTTTATTGAAGGATATGCTTTGACAACATATACTGTACTTACTGTATACTGTACTTATTTTTTGAAATTAGCATTTTATCTGTGGACACAATTTAATTGGTGTTGTATTGGTATTGGTATTGTTTATTTATAATATAATAATATAATTAATGATAACAATATTGAATAGAAAAAGTGTGTTCACTCCTTTTGTATACTTTTTAACTGTGAATAAAATATTGTATTATTAATTATAAATAATAGTGTTGTTACTATAATAATATTATTGTATTGTTATATTGTAAACATCTAATGCAATGGTAAAGTATATGTTCATTTTTGATAAAAAATATGGGTTTTCAGGTAGCCATTGATTTCACAGCCTCCAATGGGGATCCCCGGAACAGTTGCTCACTTCACTACATCAACCCCTACCAGCCCAATGAGTACCTCAAGGCTCTGATAGCAGTGGGAGAGATCTGTCAGGACTACGACAGGTTGGTCCATATGTTGAAATCCCCCCCCCCTTTAGATGAACCATCCCCCTTTTCGAACATGGTCCGAGGGACACGCGAACACAAGCTAAAAACACAGAACCTGTTAAAAAGAATGTGAACATTCATACACATCTACAAAAGATCCCTCTTGCCCACTCACCCAACCTTACCTTTCAGTTCCTTATCTCTACGGGCGTAACATACACAAATTAGTTTGGTTTGGTTTTGTTCTCAGACGTTTTGTTCTAACCATTTGGTGTCCCATCCGTTTTGGTGTCTCTGTTGTTTGTTCCTGTGAGTCAATTTGTTAATTGGTTGCTGACTGTGTCATTTTATTAATAGACCCTTAACACAGAGGTTTTTGTCCTACGATGACGCCTCTGTGCAAAGGTGGCAGCTGGTATATAAAGCCCAGTGAGACAAGATCAGTTGCCACCTCCATCTCAGCAATGTCATGTTGTAACAGTGTGAAAACAAATTATATTTTTCTACGGTGATTTTACACAGTTCACCCTCCTGCTACAAAGTAAACACAACGTCAAGCCATAACACTGACTCTATCCTGCACAAATCTATACCATGGATTTGATCAACTTATAGTATAACCATCATTATACCACCATTATACCATTATAACTGATAGCATAACTATCAGTATACCATTCGTTTATAACTATTAGTATAACTATCAGTATACCATTAGTTTATAATGAATATCAGTATACCATTTTTGTATAACTAATAGTATACCATTAGTTCATACAGGCTGCCCTAATGACTCATCGGTTGGGATTGGATGTTGATATTTGTCAGCTGTTTCATTGAGTGATAAATTAAAGGCTGATGCTTGTTGGCAACAAAAGGATGAACATCAATCTATTTTTGACTTTTTGGCAGTTTCAGAGAAAATGGTCGCTCCTTTGTGAAAGTCAAACGAGGATTAGCAGCCTCTGACTTTGATTTATGCACATCCTCCCATTGAATGTTATGCAAGGCCTTTATAACTAATTATAGCATCCCAGATCACACTAGAGACATTGCAAACCCCCAGTTATCCCATGTAGCTTGATCACGTTGCAACACAATTTCATGTATGTATGCATCTATATATCCATGCAACACCTACATTTATACAAACATACTGTACCATAATGGCAAGTGTGGGCAGTTCTTCAATTTGAGTCAAAACCACGGCTACCAAAGGAAACCTCTTGTAGTAAATCAGGTGATGTGGAATTCTAGTCTCCTCTGCTGGGAGTGCATTATGGCTGGCTCTTTTCTGTGTGGCCAGAGAATCCTTTACTGTGACCAGAGCACTCTTTCCCTGGGTTCAATATGCTATTTACAATGAGCCATTGGGCCTCTTCAAATGTGGTGTGTGCATCAAGACAGAAATAGCATTAACACAGTGCCTAAAATGGCCATCTCTAGAAGTGTGCATTACTCATTCCTATCATGTCAAACATGATTCAAACCATTCTGTTTTTAGAATCGATGGAACGTTTTAAGGTATACCAGCAAGCGTTCCATGTTCATGTTGCCAAATGTAACCACAGGATTATTTGTCAAATGAAGTACACTTTGAATAATATTTATGACACTTATTACTGAAAGGCTATTAAAACTTGTAAAAGCTTGGAGCCAAAGGGCCAAAGTATGTTGTCCAAATCATTACCTTAATTTGATACCATTACTAATTAATGACTAATTTTTCTTTCTGACGCCTTTAGGCTTTAGTTTCCTCCTTTATCAGCAATATATAGCTCAGAAGATTTTGTCTGAGAAGGCAATTTCTACTTGAGGCTATCTTCCTGACTTATTCTTTCAAAAAAAATGTTAAATATTTATGGCATATTTTATTTTAACCATGGAAATGTGAAACGAGGAAGGTCAGACTCCATGGCACTTTGCAGCATTTTAACGTACTCTTCTCAACAATCTCTGCTCGCTTGATACTCTTAACTCACTCACTGTACTGCAGCATTGTGGGGCTGTATTAGTGTCAGTTATGGTCCTGTTTATATAAAATCCATCATTAGGCTGAGTAGAGGGAGGAAACACACACACACACACACACACACACACACACACACACACACTGTCAGAGCTCCCTGCAGCAACCTGGCTCTCTCATATTGATCACATGGTACAGATTCTATCAACTTACCCCAGATAATATGTGAGAATGCACTTTGTTTTGGCCTCAACGGATAGTAGACAAAATAGGATAGTTTACAGAGACACATCTTTCTAAAATAAGCTTTATGCATATGTTGTGTGGTGTGGCATGCGTCGGCTGCGCATTGGGTATCCTCTTGAGGGCTAGGGTCTGCATCGTGATACTCCCAACAGGATATCCTCCTACCCTGCGGAGTTCAGCTCCCCATCCCCATTAAGCGTCTTCTTTTTAATGCTGCAGTACTATGATTTTCTTTTCAAACAGTTGCCGATGGAAGTAGAGCTTATGACAGTGTAGTATTGTACATAACCTAACTAAATTACAAAAAAAAACACTTGAACAAGGAAACAACACTAATGCTTCTAAATGGCTGGGGACAGGGAAATACATGTGAAATTGTAAATCAGGGATGTTTTTTGAGACTGTGGAAAGGCAGAAAAGAAGGGCTTTGTTCTTGGATAAGTGCACATATAAATATCTCATCCATATTTTCATTTGATCATAGCAGAGCCTATTACAGTAATACAAACTAAGCCATCAAAATGGTCAGCACATGCAGATGAGCAATGCACAATTATTTACAAAGATGGTTGCACATGCAACATAATGGATTTCAAATACTAAAGTGAGTTGTTTGGCTTTGTACTTGGGAATCTGTCTTCATTTGGAAAGGTTTGAATGAAATTTTAGTTTAAGAATACATCAAATAATGAATCTCTCTTTTATTTATTTACATTGTATTTCAGTGACAAAAGATTTTCTGCCCTGGGATTTGGAGCCCGAATTCCACCAAATTATGAGGTAAATTAAGTCACTTTTTATTCGCTGGACTGTTTCCAATCTTCCTTCCATGTCTTCCCTTTTTTTCATGTTCATTTCACATTCAAACACAAGACAGTTATGTTTTTAACAATCTACAATTGTATGCTTTTATCTAGCATTAATATTCCCGCCTCTCTGAGACAGTTTACCAAACAGGCGTTCATGTGTGACCTATTTTCTTAATGTTCATGTCATTCTGTCAGAAACCCCTTTTCAAGAAAATCCTGTCTCAGAAAATTAACCTGTCAAAAGACATCTTGAGGAAAAAAAATAAATAAATGAAAGAGTCTGGACAGCTTGTTGAGTTGCTTTGATTTGGAGCTTTATTCCATCATAGGTCGTAGTTTTACCCCAACTCTCTCCGTACTGAAAACATCTGAAACTCTATCACTTTTTGTAACAGAAATGCGGTTTCAGAGAGCTGTTTTACCTCACAGCTCATTTTCTCTAACAGAGATGCAAAGTTTATCCAGTGTTCAGGAGTGCACAACATTACAACCATAAGTAATATTGATTAATCCAGGGTGCCTACTGAGTCCCTGCCCAATCATTCCAATGTTTAAAACATGCCTTTATATCCTCTTTAATTTGGAAGAACTTCATATCGAGGAAGCAATTTGATAACAGCTCATAGTCATAAAACCGTAATGAGGTTGAAACTCAAAAAACTTGTAGTCAGTTAAAATAATTCAGTGTACCAAGATCTGCAATAAGATGAGAAACTACATGGCCAAATTCAACCATGTATCCATCTAAGAGACAGCCATATACTATCACCTAGAAAACATTGTTTTATTTGACACAAGAGCAAGCAATATAATGAGTGATTTTTATGACCACATACCTGTATTTTTTTTACTTGGAAAATTACACTAAACAAATACATACTAAAGTTATTTAAACCACCATTGTACTCTTTGGAACATTGTGCGTTTAGTTCTCTCGTCTGAGTGCCCAGTTGCAATCTAGAATGGGGAATGTAATTTGGGAATTTCAGTGGTTATGAGATTTTTAAATGGGGTAGCCTCATGGCAGTATTACATTTTTCTATTGACTATACTTTCCAATGCTGATAACAGGTATAGGATTTATATCTAATTCCAGTATCTGAATGTATTCTGCTGGCAGATATTGGATATATGCTCACTTAGGGTAGGACCATTGCTTTGTTATTGTGAAAACCATCTGGTAATATTCTTCGCTTTGTATTCTTTCAATTGTACAGGTTTCCCATGACTTTGCTATTAATTTCAACCCTGAAGATGACGAATGTGAAGGTAAATAGATAGATTTTCAAAACTTGTATGATGTTTACATATATATAGTTCTCAACTAGTCAGACCTCTAGTTTATCTATCTAGATGTGTCTTTTATTTTGATGTTTATGTTTGCTGTGCCCTTTTCGACCAGAGATCCAAGGCGTGGTTGAGGCTTACCAGAACTGCCTTCCCAAGATCCAGCTCTACGGGCCCACAAACGTGTCTCCCATCATCAGCCGGATAGCCAAGCTGGCTGCAGGGGAAGGGACCATTAAAGATGCTTCGGTGAGTCTCTTGTATACTCTCTTACTAGAGAGAGAGAGAGATGTTGCTTATGATGTAATAGGACATAATTCCCATGGCCCTGATCTTCACACTTCACACGTTCTCCCCAGAGTAATCCGTGTTCTGTTGCTTTTACAGAACTGAATAGTTTGCTCTAATGAAATCCACGGGATAGAGGGGAAAGGGTTGTGTGTTGGGGTTGTGTCCATTAAACGGTGGCTCTATGCAGTGGCAATATTTTCCCTCATGCTTTATTTATATCCTCTATTAGTGCTCTAGGAATTGCTTCAGGAAATGCAGGAGAACTACATAGCTGCTGTTTTCATCTTCAATTATTTTGTTTACTTTCTCTGTTGTGGTATCTTGAATGTATTGTTTTTCTGTATTTGGAAAATCTGGTAGCACTTTAGAATAACTGTGACTTTGGCAATAACAAAGTTTAAGTAGTAAATAGTGAATTCCTCAATTACAAAGCATTTTTCCTACATGAATACGCAATTCCTAATCAGTTATAAATGATTAATAAGATAATAAAATACTAGTTTAGAATATAATGTATTAAGCAAAGCTTGATGATTTTCAAACTATTGGCAATGTGTTAATAATGCTTTGTAAACACTTTTACAAAGCATTATTTAGTGTTTATAAAGCATTATTAACACATTTTAAATAGTTTGTAAATCATTAACTTAAGCTTTATAAATGATCTTATTAAACATTATCTCATTATCTTTTTAATCATTTATAAATTATTATGAATTGCTTACTAATGAGTATTCAGGTTTGAACAATGCTTTGTTATTTAAGAATTCATTATGAATATAGTATTTACTACAACTTTAGTTTCTGATCACACTGAAAACTTTCGCAGGCTATAAAACATGAGGCGCACTGCACTGCCTTTTTATTGAAGCATAAAATAATAATTTTACTGTTGCAAAGCAACCATAGAATGTCTACACCCAGGGTTCCCATCAATGTCCCCTCTAATCTATTGAAAAGATATTCTTGCATATTAAAGGTATAATATGTATCCAATATAAATGTTATTGTATTCAAGGTAACTGTGCATTTCATTTGATCGCCTGTCAATGGTCATATCCCCTTTAACTACAAACAGGGAAACAGGGGAACAGTAGAGACCTGATTTACTGATATGATATTTCAATATCGATCTAGCTTACTACGATGTGCTACTATGACAAGTGGCTACCAGCCACCAAGCTAATGCGTACACGTTGTCACGTTGTAACATCACAACAACGTTCCACACGCTCGTGAAGTTACGGTTAACTGCGCTGGGCTACCACACTATTAAATTCGCCATATAATGTTAGTTACAGCGTTATGGTTATTCCACTCATCTGATGGTAAGTTAGCAAGTAAACGTTAGGTATTTTCCCCAGCGATGGTGCTGAAGACCACAACTCCGATAAACCGACGCTACAATACGTCATACTACGTATTTGTTCTGATTCGATTGTGAGACCCCTAGCGGCAGAAATTACATATTGTACCTTTAAAAGGGACTATTAAGATGCATCAATACAAATATATAATATAATAATAATATAATATATTAGTTATTAGGCCTTTGCCTTTATTTAGATTTACTTGATATATATATATATATATATCCATCACGTCTGTTCTCTGTTGCACTTGCTATCATCCTTAGACTTTGCCATTTCCTTATTATTTATCTCAATGGAGCGATTTTATAATAAAAAACTAACACCTGTGACGTCACGTTAATGAAGTCCATGGTGGCTTTGGTTGCGATACTTTAAGATCCCAAATAGTGAACAAACTGTAATCGAGACCGCAAAAGCAGCAACCGATATTCACCGAACCAAACATAAAGCCCGCGTGGCAACCTTTGTTATTTAAAAGCCTATACGTCCATGGCGTCTGTGGCAACTCTTAAAGGTGAACTAGGGCCTGAAATCCTTTGACATCGTTATGTCTATTGGTGAAGTACAATGCTCCCCAGGTACTATTTTACCGTTTTGTGTAGTATTTCACTTTGTCATGGCTGAACTTGATTTCAGTAGATGCTACTATGTCACATGGAGACATAACAACAACAGCTGCAGAAGTTACAATGGGTTTTTCTTGGCGATTATTTCTTGAAATCACTCTAGCATCAACCATTTGTATCATGTATTAGTTTCATTCCCATATGACAACTCAGGGATTCTGTTTCAGAATCACTGCTTATACAATTTAGCAATGTTCCTATAGCGTGAAATTAGTAATTTAGGATCATAGGGGTCCCATAATTCTGCCAGGCTTACAGCTGACCCAGCTGATTTGGTCTGTTCTGGCAATGGGGAGCCCAGATATAGCCAATGCATCTAGGTTTCAACATGTGTTCCCGGGCCAGTTCGTGCAGCAAATTATTGGATATCCCTTTATTTCAGTCATATCATAGCATACTGCCAAATGTCCAGCTTTCACAATAATAAGAAAGCTGGTAATACATATCGTTATCATACATTTGATTAATTTCTTCAATTTATAAATGCACAATTTACAGAATGTTGCCTCCTAATGTTGAGAGGGGGGTAGCGAAAATCATTCTGGGTAACATAGAAAAACAGCACATTGGAGCAGATCACGGGAAGCCTGACAAGACGGTTAGTGACACAAAGCAAATAATGATGAAGAACTATATTACATATTAAACACTGGAATGTATAGTAAATAGATGTTATAATTTTTACAAAAATGTCAAAGTGTTTAGCTCAATAGCGTGTTGAACAAAACAGATGGCTTATTTCAGAAAAGTCGTGTTTTGAGATCTAACATAAATGTTTGAATTGTACATTTACAATTCAGCCTTGAATAGCCAGTGGCGCCACATAATTTCTGCGGAGTAGGCCTACGTAGGGAACATCTATTTTTCTTTTACATTAATTACATTTTTTTTGTCTTTAACGTTAAGCAGTCCATAAATGACCAAATAATAAGGACTTGATTGCCTGCTAGACACTAAACCCTGGCCAGTACCTGCGCAGGCCCACCCAGAGGTGGCTGGTTAGTGGGAA
>JAOPJO010000034.1:9579881-9592673 GCA_027123675.1 Molva macrophthalma | reverse complement strand
CCCCCCCCCCCCCCCCCCCGCCCGTGGGTGGCGCGCCGGCCCGCCCCCCCCCCCCCCCCCCCCCGCGCCCGCGCGCGGGGGGGCAGAGAGATAATGAGCCCAGTCCTAACCAAGCCCGCAGAAATAGTATGATGTATTTTGCTAAATTACAAATGATTATCCCACAGTAAAAAGACGAAGGACATAATAAAATAAAACATCTAGTGGAGCCACGATGAACGCACACTAAAATGTGCAATTTGTGTGTTGATTATCTGAAATTGTGCTGGTTGCAGAGGATCTCTATTCCAGCCCTGACACAGTCGAACCTTTGAATGGTGGACCGGTAGATAGATAGCTATTTCGGCCCCCAGTTTGCATTTCAACAAAGCCTTCTCAAGCGATTCCTTTTCCTGAAATTCTTTTAGCACCCCGCCTTGGTGGTACTGGAGTTCGGAAAGAGCCAGACAGGTTCGTGGAGGTCATTGTCCAAGACTTGACCTTGACCTCAATTCCCTATGGATCATAACGACCTATGTTACAGGACAGTGCACAGCTAATCTACCCAGTCGCACAGCTAGTGAGTCAGAAAATAGCCATGACTGCTCTCAACCAACACCTCACCCTGACACTTCAGCATATGCTCTCATTGGAAGAGATTTCACACTTAAGATGTCATCAGACACACACCAACAAACACACACATACCCACACACAACCTCCTCCCCCCCCAACACACACACACACACACTATGTGATCATTTAAATTATATTGGGTAATGTGGTAGACACAAGTCATTCCTTCATGCAGGTTCTTATTACTAGCTACATTTAAGTACCAGACATCCAGATATTGGCTACAGTGTATTCATAAAAGATATTAGGCAGGACTGCTGACTTTTGCTTTTTGAAATATTCAAGAGGCAAGAAAATCTGCTTGATGCTGCAGTTGACCATGCAGCTTGCAGTCCCTTACAATAATACTACAAGTATTGAAGTATGCAAGAAAAAACATAGGCCTACTTGGCTTATGTTGAGTTCTATTTGGCTTATCATTTCATAATTATTTATGTGTCTTTAAGAAAATCTTTTCTGTTTGAGCAGAAACATAATCATATTAGACCGTTGACTTCTGATTACAGACTGTATTATAGATAATACATTGGGATAATAGTCTGCATCCTCATATGGATTGAGGAGAATTATGAAGTCAGTGCAAAACTAATATTACCTGGAAGTATAGTAAATAGGTATACTTCTTTAGTACTTGTGCTCAGTTCAGACAAGTTAAACGTACAAAGCATTAATTGTTTGTCATTCACCATGGTCTGAAACGTTTGAACCTGCTCAATATCATTGTTACAATGCATGAAAGAACACAAGATACAAATCACATTATTCTATTAAGAGAAATGAGAACAAGAACAAATAATGAGAGCTTTCTCTATTCCCTCGCCTGAACACCTGGACAAAGACCAAGGAAATAAAATGCCTCCTTCTCGCATTCACACATTTCCCATTCGTGATTTTCACCTATCGCCCCCTCTAACCCCCACACTTCAACTGGACTGGGGAATTGCAATCCGCCTCCATATCCGAGAACAAAACAGTACACCCCTTATTACTGATGCATTTCAAAGGAGACATCATTATATTTTCAAACCGCTTTCTTTTAAAATGTTACTGAAAAAACATTTTTGCCAACTCCCGTGGGTACCCCCTCTTCCTCAACTCTTATGATCTTATTAGTCTCCTCTCTCTCCCCTGCCTGCTGAGAAAAACACATTGCTATGCAATAACCGTCTCTGACCCCTCTGTAGCTGGGATTCATCAAGGCAACCCCTGTGTCTAAAGCCTGGTTTCTTAGGAAGAGATGCTTTGGTCTGAAACAGCTATTAAAATACTTTTTTTTCTAGAATGCATTTGGTATGCTTTCAAACTAAGTTTGACATACCAATATAAATCGAATATAAAGTAATATAATACCTGGGCAGAGCGGATTTGACTGGATTGCATACTACACATTAAAACAATGGTCTCAAACAAGGTCATGACCTAATGGAATCTGAAAATATTCAGTTATGACTCAAAATCTATGCAAATGAAAAAAAAAGGGATGGATCCATGTTAGCATATTCCTTTAGCACAGCATAACAGACTCAAGACGAATGGTCGGACAGGTTCCCTTAACACAACGCCAGGGTCCTGTTCGGTTCATGACGTTTGGTAATAGGGAAAAAAATAAATGCAGAAACATATATGAATAACAAGGAAGCAAAGCAGGTGATTGAGAATAAGTGCGTAACAAAAATGAGACCAGGATCAAGTTGTGAATGTTTTATTTTTTAACTGCAAGGAGGCTTTACTGCAGACCTTGAATGGCTGGTCAGACTGTGCTGCCCTGCCAAGAGAACTGTAGGAGTTGATGAGCTCGGCCGGCTTGAATGATCTACATTGGCGGGCCACGGGCAAGCCCGTTAGTTACAGGGTCCCTGTAATGCTCAGCCCCAGTACATTATTTCCAAATGCATCAGTCAGCGTCATGCAGCACAGATAAATTCTAATACTGTAATGCCCACTCTCACCGCTGCTACATCACACTGCAGGTCAAGAAGGGGGAAGAGAGAGAGAGAGGGACGAGGGGGGGGGGGGTGAATGTAATTTATTTTTCACTGCGGCCAGTATTCCTCCATTAGCTTCAAACGCGAGATAAGTTATTGCCTTTAACGAGTGCCTTTAGCTACCACAGCATGCTGCACTCAAGACTGCAGGCAGCACAAAACGGTGGGCTAAAAGCAGGAGGAAAGGTATAGGAGTGGTAGTCTGTTTTTGGCAACAATGGATTGAATGGATTCAGACAGTTCTATTCTTCTCCCCAAACGGAGCTCACCTAAACAACAACCATGCTAGAACATGGTGTGGTCGCATCTGCACGGTTGTGACGCGCAGTTTACCTCGCGTGGTTGTTCAACACGATCGCTCGTAAGCCGACGTGCAAAACAATCAATGTTTACCATTTCAGTGAAATAACATGTAAAACCCACAAGGTTTCCTGCAGTGAAGAACATTGCTGAAGGAAGGCTGAGTGAACGTGAAGCTAAGCCTGGAGGGGTAGAAACCCTTTGTGTCACATATTCAGATTGCTCTGTGCAGCATGTGAAGGAGCTTTGGCATCGTCTCCAACAACTCGCAGAATTTCTACCTTTGTCGATCAAATGTCATCGCTGCAAAACAAGGAGCCGGGCTGACCTTTTAAAAGAGCTCTGGGAGAACTTCCTGTGTTTCTGAAATGCTAAAAATAAGGCAGACAACCAAGAAAAACAAATCCATAATTGTAATGTATTTTAAAATAGCACGGTGTAGCAACTATGAACTCATCTAGTAATTTACTAACACCAGACTTTAACATTGTTGTTTTTTCTACATACCATTAATAGCCAACATGTATCTTGTATGAATACCAGGATGTTAATGAACACACAATGTGTGACTAAGTGACTTAAAGTGGACCAGGAACATGCTTTGGAAATACACACTTCCGGCCGAAATAGCCACATCCTCCATGCGGTGTGTGTGTTGATAAATGGAAAGAGTGATTTGTTTTATTAAAACCTAATGTTATGTGTGGAACTCAAACTTTAAAAGAATGGCTCTCTTTGATTGAGAGCCAGTCTAGGAAAGACCAAGGTACTATGGGATGAGCTTTTCTGTCATTATGCAGAAGTCTACAGGTTCATGGGCCATAAAAGGACATATTCAAAGCAGCCCTTGTGCAACATCAGATCTTTTGTTTTGATCTAGTGGCTAATGATTTAATTTGTTTTGTTCATCAGGCTATCTCCATTTCCAGTACAGTGCCTGCTAGTGTCAATTAAATAGCTGTAGCTGTCACTCAATAGCTGTACATTTGTAAGAACCTATTTCGTCAGTTATTGGGGGAGAGTAATTAAGTATTCATCATCAATGGCCCGCTTATGTCCAATTATCCCCACTTACTAACTGTTCTGATCTTTAGAGTAAAAGGATCAGCTACTGGCTAAGACTTAAATCCAAATTATCAATATTAATCTACACATTGTGTAACAAGCGTTATTATGGAGATCATGATGAGGCAGTCTCATTGTGAGGAATTACGTCTCTTGCTTTCATCAACTGATCACAGGAAAATACTGGAAACTAACTAACATACATACCTACTAAATAGGTGATAAGTTAATTGTAATATTGTTATCTTAGCCATTATACATCAAATGTAACACTTAGAGCATCAATTAGAAAACAAGCTTCTTCATTTTCATCACAACAGTGGAGTCTTCCATCCCATAAACTATGCAAGAACAGATTAGTATCCTTCAGTTGAACACTGCTCACTGCTCATCTTTATTAACTTTCATTTATCTTTTTGTTTCATACATAATTAATTGGACAGGAATATGCAACAATATCTATTCACTATATTTTCATTAACATTTAATTGGTTACATTATAAGATTAATGTAGCTTCTATTGTTTTGCCAAAGTATAGCTACATAATTGTATATAATTGTCTCGCAATAGAAGATTACATTTTGCTCTTAGATTATGTATATCATTTATTGGAAATAATAACACAGGCTAATGCTCTGTTGTGTGGGAAATGCTTTGTACATATCATCCGTTCTTATATATGATGATGTATGAGAAATTGCAAATGCACTATCCACATGGATAAGATGTATCGTGAGACCCACACATGCCACAAGTATCTTCCATATTGGTATTGCTTGTATTTCCAAATATTAAAGACTTTGTCATGTCTTTGCTCTTTCAATGGCCCTGCTTAATTAACAGAAATATCTAGATTCTAAAACCATTTATACCATCTACAACGATCTATGCATGTATAAGAACCGGTCAGTCTAGATTGAATGTGGCATATACTACCTGGTTTTAAAAAACAGTTGTACAACCGTTCTCGCCGAAGAAAACATTGCTTTGCATCACAACTGTTTTCAAATCCCAATATGAAGATGGATGTAAAACGCTTGTGTAAACAAGGCCAGTGTTCCTTGTATATGGCCTGTGGTAATGCTACTGAGCCAGGTCAAGCACTTTAGCTGTAATCAACCGTTTAACCCCACTAGCACTTCCACAGTCATTTAGCCAAACAGCCTGCAGACAGAATTACAAACACAGCCATGCCAAGTGTCATGTTGGCTCATCTACCACCACATCATGTGCCAGCTCTCGTTTATACCAGCAAAACAATCGCGCCTTTTAATGCAGATGAATTATGAAGTGACTACAAGAGTCTTAATTACCCTACCGGCTCACAATTAATAATGCAAGATTCTGCTTACAAGTGTGTGAGTGTGGATTACATGTTAAAGTTAACACTTAACAGTTTCTTAACACAGCACCGAGCTCCCTTGGGCTGGTGTGTGCTTCTGGCCTAGCCTCATTAAAGGTACATTTGTGTGCATGTTGGTGAGTGTACCAGCGTGTGTGCTTGGGAGAATATCCATCCACTCAGCCTGGTGGTGCATGCTTAATTCACCCATTCAGGAGCAGAGACGTAGCAGTGGACATGTTTACCCCGTGGCACATGTCTCTGGTTCATCACACACACGCACGCACGCACACGCACGCACGCACACACACACGCACACACACACACACACACACACACACACGCACACACGTAGGGATGGGGAGGAAGGTGGAAAAGGCTGCCAGATAGATAGAGGACACTCACAAGGAGAAAAACAGCCAGGTGCAACAATCACAAGCACACGCACATGCACACACACACACATACACACACACACACACACACACACACACACACACACAGTATGTACAGTGGTATTTTGTCATTCTTTTTGTTTGTTACAAATATGTGAAGGATGCATAGTTTTGCTTGAGGTTTATAGCCACTGTAGGAACAAGTGAAGCCACTATATAAGAACAAGTGAAGCCACTATAAGAACAAGTGAAGCCACTATATAACAAGTGAAGCCACTATATAAGAACAAGTGAAGCCACTATATACCCTCTTTCTGTTAGTAAACAATAACCTTCTTCGGGGCGGGGCATAGGGTGGGAATCCCTGTACACAGAGCAAACACCGGCTATTATTATGTCAAGTTTATCTGAACATTTCCAGCAATGAAAGTTGAATTTTAAAGCATGGCTGTTTTCCTGAGATGGTCTTCTATCCTACCAGTCATAGAGTGTTAATATAATTTGGCTCAATGTAATAATATAATTCTGTGCTTTTCTTGATGGCTATTTGTTCTATGCTTATCGACATACTGTGTAAGCTACCTTTGTGTTGATTTGTTGGTGTAGGCTGGCTAAAGCTATTTCGGATGTTTGATAGTTGGAGAAATGAGGCTGTGGTGGATTGACTGAGTCCAGTGCAGGCACTTAGATTAACGTTGACAAATTTGGTGCTTCGGCTGCTGTCCGTGGTGCTGATCAAAGGCTGGTTAGCAGGATGGGAGTTGCATGGTGAGCCGCTGCTTCTACATGCAGACATAGCAATTGTCTGCTGCTTTGCAATTGTCTGGAGTGTTTTTTGGCGAGGGAGGAGGGGGGGGGGGGGGGCTCCAAGGAAAAAATATTTGCACCAGGGCCAATCACAACTATGTGACACCACTGCAAAAAAAAGTAGACACGCACTGTACTGATATATTCCCAACATTTTGGTAATGGTTTGGTAGGTATTAATTACGGAAAAAGCGTCAATCAACAATAGTACGGCTTACTTTGCAACCACACTAATAACTAGACAAGAAAACGCATGTGGTTGCATGAGCTGATTTGTTTATCCGTGAGCATGCTAACATGCTAATGCTAGCAAGGCTACTAAGCAAGCAAGCTTCAATTTTCAAGTCCCTGGGCCACTTTGAAGCGCAGTTGTGATTGATTGAATGATTGCCTGATTGTTTAACTTTGACTGCGAGGTTATAGCGCCTCCTCTGCTCGTAGTGATACTTAACTTTTTGGAAAGCAGCTTATGTGCGGTTTCTATGTGTACCTACTTGGTCAACTCTGAATTGTTCACCATCGTAGTGGTTGTAGTCATCGATTTTTCCCCATTGACAAAAAATAGCTTGGTGAGCACCTCCATCAGTGGTAGTTTCCAATTGCCACTGTGACGTCAAATTTGTAGCTATCAACACCAAACTCCACATTACATTAAGGGGGTTGTACTTAAAGTGCTTACCAAATTTGAGGTCCCTGTGCTACTCTGAAGCAGTCTTGTGATTGATTGAATAACGGCTGATGATTTGCATAATCGTGTTTGCACAAAACTTTGACATTTTTAACAGAATTAAAACATTTATAATTTCTTAAGGAAGGCCATGACTCAGGAGCATGTGCACCAAATGTTGTCATTTGGGTTTACAGGTCATTTTTCAAGGTTTTCCAAAACTTTCAAGGTACAGAATAATGTATCCATTCAGACCTTATGGGTCCTTGAGGCAAAAAGTTTCAGCATGTCAAATAAGGCCCAAATACCAATTATCAGAAAGGTTCCTCAAACGGGGAGGTGGGCATGGCATTTTAGATTTGACAACAAGTTTTAGCACCTCCTGTGGTCAAAGCAGTACAAAGCCTTTTGGAGACCTCTTTACTTCCGGTTTCCATATGTGTATTTAATTTGACAACTCACACTTGTTCACTTTTTGTAGTGGTTGATTTTAGCGATTTTGTCCCATTCACTTTCCATATATATATATATTATAAAAAAAGAAAAGACTTTTGGTCTGGTTTTCAATATCAAACTTGGTGAAAGTATTTAAGTACTTTTCGAAAATCTTCAGCACATTTTAAATATACCTTGAATATACTGATAACCATGATAATTTTGGCCACTATAATCCTGATATGACATTTTTATACCATTTCATCTCTAATAGATTGTATCTTGTGTAGTTTGATCAGAACTGGTCATGAAACACAATCAGATCGGCAGACTCACACCAGCAGTGTAGCTCATAGCTGGGACAGAGCTCGGAGTCGGATATATCATCAACCACCAAGCCTCCTTCCTTAGCCTCCCTGTATGAAGCAATCCTGCTCAAACTGATGAGATATGTCACCTTCACCAGCTGCTGCCAATATTTCTAACACAGAGGATCAGAATAGATTGTCGTCTTTGATATCACTAGTGGTTAGCAGCTAGCTGCTGTAAACTCCTTTAATAGTTGGGCTGTGCCGTGCAATGGCTTACGGGTTAAGTAGTAAACGGTAACTGGAGATGAGCATGTCACTGTGTACTTCAAGCTTAATTTAATAAAAATATCATGACTGACTACTTGTAGTAGGCAAGTGCGGCTATGTGTCTTTTGGATCACATGGTTTTGACACGCTAGATTTGCAATGACTTTCAGAAAAAGTGCTTCCGTGTTAATTCCTATCTCCGATCTCTGGAAGTTTAGAGAACAAGTCAAGACCCTATAAGAACAAGTCAATCCACTATAAGAAAAATAAAAGCCACTATAAGAACAAGCAAAGCCACTATAAGAACACATCAAGTCACTATAAGAACAAGCCAAGCCACTATAACAAGCAAAGCCACTATAAAAACAAGTCAAGCCACTATAAGAATAAGTCAAGCCACTATAAGAACAAGTCAAGCCACTATATGAACAAGTCAAGACACTATAAGAATAAGTCAGATGTCAAAAGCAAGTAGTGAACTCCTCATCAAGCCCAACGCTATAAGATCTGACCATAATCTGAACATAAAAGCAGATTACTAAACAGATATGTTATTTATCAATAAAATGTATAATATTTGAGAACCAACTTATTGAGTAATGTGAAAGATGAGTCAAGGACAGTTAACTAACCATATAATACAATACAACTGCTGGAATTGAGTGAAATAAGACAGAAATATGGTCTAAGGCCGAAAAAACAATATAGATGATTAGAGGGCCATAATCAAAGAGGTAAGCAGATAGCAAATATGTTCCTTGTGATCAAATACTTTTTCAAGGGCATGGTATATCTATGGAGGAATGCACAAACACACACACACACACACACACACACACACACTACACATCCCATGTATTATAGTTATTAGACAAAGTATTTGAACCAGCTTGATAGTCGTTTGATATTTTGATTTTCATGGATTAATTTGGGAGACAACTTGGTTATGAATGACTAAAATATGTTGATAGTGCATTGTGCAGTGTATTGTTAATGTTATGATTTTTTTTCATTTCAACATGTCGTGACTTTATTGCTGTGGTGCAAACGGATAAACATGTACACATGTAATGAGGTACGTCTTTTTATTCATCAAGTTCAGTCAGATCACATCATCTATTCAATCTTTGGAAATTTGCTGTTGAGGACAATTTCTGTTGTCAAACACACGCAAACAAACAGATATTAAGTCAAAAGTATGCTTTTGGTTTCTGATTCAATTTGAATTAAATTGAATTTCATGTAAATAACCTTGAAGAGTTCATTATATTGTATTGATTACCTTATATTGCCCAACAACTCTTGCTGGTTGAGGTCTGTTCTGGGGGTTCAGCTAAATGTACCACCAACTCTGGAACTTTGAATCATTATATAATCAGCAATTTAAGTCTTGAGGAAAACACTTTAAATAAATGTAATTATTATTATTTGTAGTAGTATTGTTATGAATCCTTATCTCTCCTAATCAAGCAACACTTTTAGTGGTGAACTTAGAGTGGGTAGAGCTAAACTGGAATAAAACCTTAAATCATAGTGAATACCAGGTTTAATACCAGTGGATGATGTTGCCATGTGTATGAATGAAATTTAGTATCTTCAAACGATAACCAGTTGTTAACTGAAATATTGAACATTTCTACAGTTTATTTCTACAAAGGAGGATATGCTATGTTTGATTATCTTATTAAGTCAACTGATTTAACATGGTGATATTTAAGGCTAAGTGTGTTTATTGGAATCTGCCACCGAGATGTCAGTAAAAAAGTTATGTACCATTAGCTATATGTCAACAAAAACAACTAAAAATAAATATTGACATTTAAATAACATAAAAAAAATGTTCAGCAATATACTCTGTCAATAAACACAGAGCTAACAAATCAGAAAACATCATACAATCAGGAATGCATTACAGATGCACTATAGTCTCAATATCACAACAAGCAGAGAAACTCAGAAGGGAGTTCCAACTGGCCTGATAATGATCATTAGCAGAGAAAGTAGCATTGCATAAAGTTATGTGTATCTCTGAAAGTATCCCAGAGCTCACATGGTTTAGGAAATTTCAAACAACAATACTCATTACACTTCTCACAAGAGCACACACGCATTCCCCCAAACACATTGACATTGGCAGCAATAACATGTGTCACAGACTCCAGCATGGTTTAGCTAGGGAGACACAGATATGTATAGAGGCATGCATACAGGCTCATCAGTATGACCTGGCATTTCTGTTATGCCACACACCTTGGGAAACAATGTAAATGCTGGTTGGGTTATCATTAAGAAAAGGTCATTGAAGATTTCAACATAGTGGCAAGTGACCAAAAAAAGAGCATGAAATAACCACAGAGGCCATGATAATTCCAAAAAACACATGAATTAACTATAAAACAGTTAAGCAGCGATATAAAACTCAGTCATGTGATTGTATGGAGGTTCTATTTTTTTTGTTATTACAAATCCTTTAGCCTCAGATCCAAAATGCAAAGCAAATCACGTTGTGTATGTAAAAAATGGAGCATCAAGGAAAATTCCAGTTAGGCATTAGAGAGCCCATTACTTAACAAAACATACTCTATTATGGCAAAGGAAGCGAGTCTGATCCTCCTCGTCTGGCTTTACCCAGTGTATTATAATAGTGTAAACTTTGGGCCAGACCAGTCTTGCCAGAGACATCCAGAGGTACGGGTAAGGACTGAATGGAGCCCACTAGTGCACAGTTCTCTCTCCCGCTCCGCATCCTCCTCCTCTCCATCCTCTCCATCCTCTCCATCCTCTCCGTCCTACCCAGGGCTCAGCTGCTTCTGTCATTTGAGTCCAGAGAAATCCTCCACACGAAGAAGAAGAAGAAGATAGCTGCCAGCTCCGGAGATGGACTCAAACGCTGGCATCAAGGAATAGCACCGCAAAAACACAAGAATTACATTCCACTAACGAGGCGAAGAGAAAAAAATGAACAAGCCACCGTTGCTCCACCCATTCGCTCTAGTGCGTCTTTGTGTTCCGTCGCTAAACTTATTTGCTTCCGCAGTTGTTTTACAGAATTACCGTCTGCTGCTGAGCCTTTGTAGAAGGATGTATGTGCCCCCCTTAACTATTCCTCCCATACTACCATTGCCCTCCTCTTTCCCTCCCATCAAGTCTCCCAGACAAGTTTTTTTTTCCCAAACCCAGTCATAGTACCCAGCTTGCAAGCCCTTTTGTCATTGCTTGTTTAGTGGGTCTGGTCTGCGAGTGTGGTGCATGTCATGCCAGCTTGGATAGGACGAGAGAAAGAAGAACGGGGGCGGGGGGGGGGAAATCTCTTTGTAAGTTATGGGAACACTATGAGACAGACACAGGCGCTCATAAATTATACACTTCATTTGCATATGCTTGGAATAAGACATTATGCAAATATAACACCATTTGCATAATGAATTCCCCTTGTTGCCCAGTTCCTCCTTTTTATTTAATAATACAAAAAAAACAGAAGGGCATTTCGTAGGAAATTAGCAGGGCACAGTGTGATTGCTTCCCAAATACTTTTTCATTGACATGGAAAGGAAACAACGGACCAAATGTTTGAATTCAGAATGTTTTGCAATTAAAGAGCAGAAGCTTAGCATACAGTATGTATAAGCATGTGTATTTCTCCATTTGAATTGTCTATTCTACCTTGACTATCAACGCACTGGAATTGCTAATTAACGGCGGTGGGCATATCTTCGTCAAAGGGTGGGGGACGTTATTAAATAATTAAAATAAATTTTGTCTCTCGCTTTCAACCTCATCAGCGCCGTACGAAAACCTGAAACAAAAGCCAATGAAGAGAAAAGGCAATGTAGCCGAATAATGACTTAATCAAATTTGACATATATCGCTAATTCAAGGGAATTAAGAGCAAGATCCAAAAAAAAAATGCTAACGATGTGACGATGTATAAAAAGATAATTACCGCATGTATGTACTGCGTGCTATCGCGAAATGATCCAAACACATGGTCAATCATGGTCAAAAATCTATAATCCACTTTACGTGAAAAGTAAAAACAAACCCACTGCGGTAAAAAGCATGGGGTACGTGTCATCTTGCTTGGTGATGCGATGAGTAGAGGCTGAACAAGAGAGGAGGAGGTGTGTGGAGTCTGAAGAGGCGGTTAAGAGGAAAGGAGTGAAAATCTATAGCAATGAGGATGGCAAGTTCCTGCAACAGGATTTTGATTGAAAATAGCAAATTTCCAGCACTGCATTCTCAGGCAGAAAAATAGAAACTTCCCCAGACTACAATCCAATCATATCTTTCCCTGGTGACTACTAAGTATAGAAGCAATACTTGCCCTTGTTTGTAGCACTATAAGAGCTGCTGACGACCGGGTTTGGCTCTCTTTTCCCTAAACAATTTTCAACTGTGGACGTAGGACCGAGTAGAATGGAACGAATGCCACATGCTGCAGAGCGGACCATAAGAAGCCGATGTATAAGAAACATTAGCCTTATTCATCAGCTTTTAGAATCAATTAACTTGTACGTTAATTAATGTCAACCCCATAGAACAAAAGGGGGGTGGGTGCTGGGTGGAAAGATGGTTTTCAGGGGCACTGGGGGGGGGGGGGGG
>JAOPJO010000034.1:9563179-9579846 GCA_027123675.1 Molva macrophthalma | reverse complement strand
CCCCCCCCCCCCCCCCCCCCCCCCCCCCCCCCCCCCCCCCCCCCCCCCCCCCGGGCGTGCTGATGGAGAAAGGGGATGGGCAAATGGGAGAAACAGAGAGCGAATGCAGTTGATGGTAGAGAGAAGTTGGCACAGTGCCATCCATCCAATTGTAGTACCAAGGCAGACTTGGGTTTGCTCCCGTGGGTAGATGGTTAGATGCAGCTGGGGACACAGACAGATCGCGGCGCCATTTGGTGAGCTGCGTGCCACGATGTTGGGAATTTATTGCAAAGATTGTAAGTAAGGAAACATGGAATCCAGAGTCAGAATCCTTCATCAACTTGATGCCACCCTGGAAAAAATGCATACATTTGCAGACCAAGAAGAGACCCAAGACAAGAAACTCAACAAAGAGTTATTGGAGAAGTGCTTACAGGACTCAAGTGACGCTTATCGCCTGGTGCCATATTGTCGGAGGGTTTGGGGCGGTTACCCATCATGAAATATTTTAGCAGATGACTCAAGATGGCACATGACCCCACCGTGATCAACGCAAGGGGAGAAAATTGCCTGAGAAGTGGGCACCTGGGACCAACGACAGAAATGTAAAACAAATAATAAACTTCAGGTTGTTGTTGTTTTAGTGATAACTGGGGGGGGGGGGGGGGTGTGGCAGTGGCATAAGATGAGGCCCCTCCCACTTGCTCACTCTCCCTCTCTTCCGTCTCTTACCAGCTGAGGCACAACTCTGTGCCAAGCAATCAGCCAGCCAGCAGGGCAGAACACGCCATGCCAACTGTTCATTGGCAATCGAGGATGTACTTCTTTGGACAATGCGACCGATTCAAAACGTGAGCAATCTTATTTGTAGACTCAAGCAACAGTCATCGCTTGGAAGATGCCAACGGTACAACTATCGGCGATCTCCCGGCTTAAGAGGTGTGCCACTGGGAAATATGATGGCATCTGCCACGAAAGAAATGGCGAGGCGGACGCTAGCGATTTAACCAAATCAACGCGATTGGATATGATGTACGGGTCGCTTGTTTTAAGTTTAGAGGGAAAAGAAGAAAAGATAATTAAGCGTTCAAATGGCTAATCACAACAACAAAAGTTTGCTTTGTTAATTAGCGTGACGGACACGATTAAAAGGATCTGGGCTAATTAACAACAGGAGAACCCGCGAGGGTGAAAAAACAACAAACATGACGAACAAGACAAAAGCGACGAGCTGTTGAATTGGGAGGAGGGTGTAAAGCGGGTACCTCTTTGTGCCAACACCCACCCCCCCACCACCACACCCCAGCTTGTCCTTTACCACATCATTTTCACAACTATCGTCTAATGTCTTTCATTGCAGTGGCTGCCAGCCTTGTTGGTGTGGGATCTCTACCAAAGGCGTTGCTGTCCAATACGCTGCCAATCTGCCAATCGCCAGCCTGCATGTGACAAGAGAGGGAGGGAGAGCAGACCTGGGGACCATGCCAGAAGCTCAATGGCAGCTGTTTACAATGACACAGACGAAAAGAGAAAAAAAACAGCAAACATGAGGACGCATACTAATGAAGTGCCAAAACTAATTAAAATCAACGGACAGATGGGACTTATTTTTTCGATATTTTAACTGTTTTTGGATATAACGACACATTCTGGGTTCGTTTCTCCAGCGACTTCTGTTAGGAAAATGGAAAAGGTGACAGGAAAGTACCGTAATCATGAGTAAATGAGTAATTTACATCATGAACAAGAAAAACTATGACAGACTATGGCTTATTTGCATTTATAGCAGTCTCCACATGGATTAATCACTCTGGGCTCTACACTGACACTGGACCAAAAGGACTAGCTGGCGAGGATGGCACAGATCCAAGATGGACAGTGGAAAGGGTATAGAGGGTATACAGTGTTAGAGCACTTGAGAGTATGTGACCTCTTTGCTGGCCTGGAAGCTACTGAGATGGGGGCAGCTGGGCCATGGAAACCTCTCGCAACCTCCTTCAACATCCTTCAATCTTAAAATGTTTGGATCCTGTGTTCCTGTAAAGCACATCCAATGCCAACGTACCAAGTGCCTTATGTTATGGGTTTATAGGCTTTGATACATTTTAAGGATTTTCTACTGCTTTTTTTTGTGTAAATTGTTATTATGAATATAATCATTTAAAGGATGATTTGGAGTTTCTGGAAACCTCCATTGGTCTAAATATTTGGATTCTTCTTGGATTTCTGGACAAGGGGCATGGATATGGAATATGAATAATTGAAGAAGTCATCCAAAGGGAGGGATTAAAAGATCTTTGTGCTTGCTACCCTACCTTGGCATGCACCACCAATATGTCTGAGTCTTGCTCTGCCTCCACACAGCAAGGGCTGATGGAATGGTGGCATCTTTTGGGCATTTACAATAACTTCACACAATCGCGATCACAACAAAATACAATCTAATTTGTAATTTTGCTATTTTTTTCCCCCCCGTACCCTTCATTGCGATTCGCATGTGGATATAATCTTTCGGAGCTAATGAGCTTTGGATGATCAGTCGTTTATTTAATTCCATGGGGGATGCTAATTGTGCCATGTCTTCATTACACAAATGGATTACAAAAAAAAAAGAGCTGCACGAGAAAGCAGAAAGGAATGGGGGTGGAGTGAGTGTATGAGAGTGAGGGAGAAGGCAAGAAGGAGCATATTTTTTCTTCCTTCGTTATATGCCAGTAGTCAAATAATGCCAGCCCTCACAAACAAGCAAAGAAAAGGTACTGCACTGCTAGTGATGTTCAAGTGCTCTCTTCTGGAAAAGCTGAGTTTCATTCTCTGCCTTCTTTCTACACAACCACACCACCAATGAAGACATCTGCCACCCATGGCTCTGGATCTTACAACTTAAAACTGGAGCGAGAAGAAAATCTGCCTGGATTCTAATTTCTCCACTGGATATTATTGGTGATGTTGAAATGATTAGCGTTCGCACATTAATAGTATTGAGCATCATTAGTGTGGCGTTTCCCGGCGTCTGGCTGAAGCGAAATGAAGAGGAGAAAACAGACACTGTGGCGGGCACTGGCTAATGTCCTCTGTGCTTAATCATCCTGCAGCAGAATGGTTTTATGCATATTTCATTTGCATATCATTAAATCGCTAAGGCATACAGGCAACTGCCGCTGGAGAGCGAGATTGTGGGAATGGAGGAGACCAAAGTGTAAAAGAAAAAAAAGCAACTCATTATGAGATGACAATCTTCAAAGCCGTGCGCCTGCTTTCTGGCAACCTGCCGAATGCTAATTTGCCTAATTTGACATTAATTAAAAAAGTGGGCTCGGCCAACCTAAGATGCGGAATAATTAAGTGGCACACAATCTGTGAGGGAGATCATTTTGCATACAGTGTGTTTATATATGGATATATATCCATGTAGAAGAAACGGATACGAATAGAATCGGGAAATGTTAAATGATTGCTTTTTTTAAATGTACTATACATGGGAGTGTTTTTAACCAACTAAAGTAATGGATGTATAAAAATCCTGTTCTGATGTCTATTTGGTCTGATCTACTGTAATATTTTAACATTCTTTATTGGGTAAGAAGACGGTGGCTAATGACTGTTAGCAGCAGATTTTAGCCAAATTGGGTGAATGCTAAGAGGCAAGGAGACAGGGGTGACTGCACCACTTATATAGTGGATCATGAAAATGAGTAAAAAAAGAAAGTAATATTGTGATTATGACATCTTGAAAACTGTGAAAAAACGAAATCCACACATTATTATATAGATATCCATTCCTCACATTTCAGGTACAGTTTAGCCCTTAATCCTAATGTTTACGGACTCAGTGCTCACTATCTGCACTTTATTTTTGTATTTTTAGCATAAAACAAATGCCATTTGCTATTTCCGGAATAATAGGATTCTAAATGGCTTTGATAAAAAAAGAAAATGCATCCCAAGTCCCCGAAAATGTTATGGACTTTTTCTTTAAAAAAAAGACAATCGCAATTTTTTCCCCAGGTATAATTATTATCCAAAGAGACTTTGCGTTTTCAAATTTATGAACGCCTATTTACCGATTCCCTAACTAATTCCTTCCTGTACGCCTGTAAGTCAAATTCCCCCTAAGCCATACACACAATATTCAAATGAAGTCAGCTTCACGCCCCACACAATTAGCCCTGTTTAGCAATTTGAGTAATGAGTGCCGCAGGGCTGTGGAGGAGGGGGAAGTGCGGAGGCTGGCAGAAGAAGCCCAGCACATATAGCGAATAGTGGGTATCAGACTGGCGCTTTATTGCCATGGCACATGCAGATGTCGCTGTAGTACTTTCAAAGGCTTCCACCGTCCAAGTGGGAGGTAACGAGGACCTCGTTTGGTAACGTAACACCTCTGCTGCACTTTCAAGGAGCAGTGCTCATACGTAGAAGGCTTCAAGACACGTGGGACCATGCATGGCACCCACAGCTAAAGAGTTTAAATGAGTCTTGTCAGGTTTTGGGAAGAATGCAAATGATAGCGATTAAAAACCAGCAAGGTATAGCCAGACCATTTGGGTGTCTGTGTATGGCCGAGCATGTCACATTGTGCAGATATTATGCAGAGTGTGCCACTTAATATGCATAAGGAGTTGCTTTATCATGCAGCACAGTGTGGGCTTATATTGCTGGATTGTTCTCCCATGTGCTCGCTACTGTCTGAGTAATGTTATCTCTCTCTGAAACAACACCTCTTTTCCCTATGCTATCAAAATGTTTACTTGTCAGTCAGGTCCATTTTCAGGCATAAAAATGTGTGTGACAGTCCAAACACTGTATGTGATTTTGTGAATACATATGTATAGATTGCTATACTATGATACAATTACCATACCATTATTTATGCTGTATCCAAGTTTATTTAGGATTAGATATTTTTATGCAAAAGTTATCATACTTCGAAAGCTATTATACTAGCAAAGCAGACTTTTAGGAAGACGGATGATGAAAATGGCTTTCTGCTAAATACAAATACTTAGTTTCTATGTTTCCAGTCTACTGTTGCATAAACAGATTCTAAAGGCTTTCTTTTTTTTTTTTACTGTGTTACCACCAGGTACTTGACTTGTGTCGGCCACACTAGTCCATCTGGTAAGCATGGTTTTCCCCTTTGACTGCTGCTTAGTTCAAGGTCTGCAGATTAATTGGTTCCTGGTTAGTCAGATTATTATTAATGCCATGTTGCTAAGGCAATCGAGTAGGCCCGCTACATCTTACCATCTTTTTAAAAACTGGGGTGAAGGTCAGATGTCATTCAACCAATCAACCTACATAATATAATTATAGCCTCAAAAGCCAGTATGAGAATGATATTAGCAAGAGCTGAAAAGGTGTACCGAAGCACTTGCATCACTATGCTCATTCAACCCAATTTATAACATTTTACAGTTACATACGAAAAAAACCCTTGATTACAAATGGTCCCATTCAGTCTATAGTAGGGAGAGGAATATGAACCAGATGCAGCCTGTGGCAGAGCTGTCGTTGCAACATAATGAAGGCTGTCAGGATAGAAAGAGATGTACCATCAGATAGAAGTGACTGGTGCTGCCTGTCTGACACATTCAGTGAAGCTAGAATGACTGCTCATGAGCTGAACAGCTGTACATTCAACAGCAAGCAGTAAAGAAGGAGTTCCTAGGAGGTTTGGTAGCATCCCAAATGACCACTGAGATTCAATGTGTGTGCGTGTGCATGTGCGTGTGCGTGTGTGTGTGTGTGTGTGTACGTGCATTTGTATCTGGGAGACAAATGCCTGTCCTGCAGATGACAGTGAACGAGAAAGAGCAACAACAATACAGAGGTCTGGCATGGTCTCTGCTGAGATCACAGATTGTGAGAGAGGGGGGGAGAGAGAGAGAGAGAGAGAGAGAGAGAGAGAGAGAGAGAGAGAGAGAGAGAGAGAGAGAGAGAGAGAGGTTGGTGCGAAGGGGAAACAGGAGAGGAGAGGAGAAGGCTTAAAGAAATGGTGTGTCTCTGCCGTGCTCCCATAGGGCCTGAACGGGGCACCCAGCAAGGGAACCATTACACGCGTGCCTCTGACAGCTCACTCTCTCATTACACAACAGGCAGTTACCACCACCACCACCAACCTTAGCACTCCCCTGCTTTTGAGTAGAGGCTGTAACATCACCACCCAAACAAACAGCATTTCACTTTTTGATGCTGGAGTTTTATAATACTGATTATACAAAATGATTCTGGTATTATAATACTTAATTCGCTATTGCCCATGGCATTTCCATAGCCAAATAAGTCTCTTGTATAATTTATACATTTTTGGCTACGGTATAGGGTTAATTTGTTTTATCAACAGTTGATAAACTACACTGTGGTCAGATTTAAGCAAAGTGTAAGAAATAACTTCAATAAGACCTGTCATGAGAGAGTGAAAATTTTCATGAGACCTTCACGGGCAAAAATAACTGATAATGAAACATATTTTACAGCCTGGCCTTGCTTTGCGCCATTGTGCTACAGTAATTAAGACATACTTGCTATGGACTATCCTTGATCTCCAAATAAAATGAAGGCTTTCGGATAAGCAGGCTGAAAAGAATGCTTTAGAAATGTATGACTTTTCCAGAAAGTCAGAGAAACACCTGGCGACAGGAGTTAAGCTAGCTTTAATAGCATCTCTGCTTTTATGTCCAGTTTTCTTAAGGATCTAAAGGGAGGCAAGGAGAAATGGAAATAGATGAATACTCTGTATGAAAATGATTGACATAAAAGGCTTGTAATAGGGACCTTGAGACCCTTTCTTTCTTTCTCGTTCACACCAGCAAAAGATATTAGTGGTGTTTTCAGAGCAAATGCAGAGAATTACCTCAATCACGGACAGAACAAAAAGAGGAAATGTGCCTTTTTATGGCTAAAAGCACTTCTCTGCCTTTTTTATTTCTCAGACTTTTTATAGATTAGCTTTCTTTTTGTGCAGAGGCTTTCAGGACATGATTCATTAAAAAACTGAGTGCCTATTCCTCCATACATTGTTCAATGTGGTGGACTTGTTAGCCAATCTCAGGGTAAAGTAAAACACCAGACTTCCTCCAGCCCGAGGCTCTGTGCTGCTCATGTTGGCTTCATTAGGACCTACACGATGTGCCTTCCTACCATCACAAGAGACACACTTGTTGCAGCTGGAGGGATAATCATACTGAGACAGTGGAGAGATGGTGATGGGAGATGGGAATTAAAGAAAGTAGAGGAACAATAATGGGAGGCTGGGGTATAGAGAAAGGTGAGTGAGAAAAGAAGGAAATTGGAAAAGGACAAAAAAGCATATTGTGTAGCTTCCCCGTCTAATCTACCCGAAAGGACATGACTCAATCTATAGGAAAGCCTTTGTTCAACTTCCAAATGCTGCCAGAAATATGCAATTGGAATGGTTTTATGTGGGAAATAGACATGAACCCAATTATGTGGACGGTTGCGTATGACTTCTAGATGTACACATTAATGAGCCTTCACTACTCTTTAAAATGATACGGGTGGACTATGACATTTTGTTTATGTAAAAATCTTTAGCTGTTTAAAATCTCCCATTGGCTAGTTGCGAAGCATGATTAAAGGATTTGGCCGGTTTGCTAAGACCCCAGCTTAATTGTTGACATTGTCGTAATCCAGATGTAAATCAGCCATGACTTTTTGTTCAACTCACCCCTTCTCCCGGTGTACGCACGTTCTGAAGTTGGGCAGTTTGTGAGCTGTTGACATCCATTCTAAACCAAACGAGTGTTTAGCAGCTCCCACAGCTGTATCTTTGTTTCGTCCAACACAAGTAAGATCATACAAACTGCTCTGGCTAGGTAGTTTTCTCTAATAGTGCCCACAAAGGAACTAATCCACAAGTTTAAATTCTGGATTTACATGCCACTGCGCAGAGACTGAGAGGCACGCAGTTAGAATTGAACCTTTCCTGGTCATTAGCTCGGTTGTGAATTTTTTATTGCTTCGACCCACCGGTTGCATTTGACTGGCTCAGTGGGAAAAAGTTTGCTTTGTGTTCAGGTGCAAGTCTTGTTCTTCATACATCCATACAATGGGAACTGAGCCCTTCATTTTGATTCAAAATGGAATACTTAGGCTGCGTTCCAATCAGTTTAAAAAGACCCGTCCTACAGTTACCATTATTGAAATGTTGGTCTGCACTCAGAATTCTGAAATATCACACTGCCTAAAACAAAGATGCCATCTTTGCTCAGAATTATAACTGCACGCCTTATTCTCTAATTTCGTGAGCATGGGCAGCGGCGTGTAAAACACTGAATCAAAACTTGTGGATTTGTTCATTATATATATATCGTTTGCAGTTTTGCCTAATTTAAAACATCCATCATTTATTGGTGAAAAAAACAATAAAGGGAAAGTGTTTGACAGATTTAGGGACACATCCCGGTCATGCACTATCCCAACACTGTACAGAGCAGCTAACTCTACTTTCAACAAATAAAAACACACCAGAGCTTTCAAACAGAAATATGGTAGTTAAGACTAATATTTGCTCAGACAGCAAATTGTCTATGCGTCCTATGATGAATATGGCATGCGAGACATGGTGAGTGAAATGCTGTAGTAAAAGGGCCCCTTGTGAAATAGAAGTTGTTGGAGTGTCTCTCAAAGACACCCAGGAAATCCTTCCTCTTAATGAAAGCCCCTCCGTGTCCTTAAGTAATCCTGCTCTGTATTATCTGAACGTTGCAGTTAAGTGCTGCAATTAGGCCACCCTTTTTCATGCAAATCAATTTGACAGCACAACAATCAGTTGGTTCCGCCAGCTCTCACTCTCTCGTCCTCCCCTCTCTGCTCATCGCCCTCTCCCTCTCTCCCTCCATCTCTGCTACCTACTATTTTGTCTGGCATTTGCTGAGGGTGCCCCATTTGCATTATTTATCATATCAGGTTCGAATAGGCACCGCTCACTGCTGTGCGTTGATTAGTACAGCATTACATATGTTAAGAACAAAAGCCCACAAAATAAAATAATGATCTTGTCGATAGTAACAAGCTTACCCATGCCACATGTCTTATGAATAGGCCTTGTCTGTGTGTGTTTGTCATGCTTGTGGTTTATTTACTGCATCCCCTTCTTGCTCATATTACGTAGGTTCTTAATACCACACAAGAAGTGATTCGGGCCACTACTTATATAAGGACATGATGTATGCATCAACCCTGCTACTTCTGACAGGTGGCGCTGCAGGCTCATGCCCCAGGACAATGTAAAGCCAACTAAATGCAAACACGTACAAACAGCAAAGCTGTGTCTCTTTGCGGCTAGCGTAAGTTCACATTTTAAAAGAAAATCATGCACTATGCCCTTTTTTTAATTTGGATGCTATTACATGGTTAGTCATTCAGATTATAAATGGACTCCATTCGTTCAAAGGATGAACCCTATTATATAAGTGAATGTGCTGGTGCAACTATGATGGATAGACAAGGCACATCTACCATTAAAATTGAATTTACAAGACAAATAGACACTGGATTTTGTATTGGCACCTGCACAGAAGGCAGGGTTTCCTGTGGTCTTCACTTTTGTGAGAGGGATGAGGAGCAGGTTGCAGCTTACAGATCTGAAGGCCCTGGGGAATGAGAATTTGTGGAGCTGTAGGAGGTCTGTGAGGTAGGTGGGGGCATCTTGGTAAGGTGAGCAAGGCCATTTTGTAGTCAATGCGATGTGTGATTGATAGCCAGTGGACAGACTTCAGGGTGAGGTTGATGTGGTCATGGTCCCAGACCCTCCTCAGGATCCAGGCAGTGCTGTTTTGGATGTTGTGCAGTTTTTGGAGCGGTTTGTTTGGAAGGCTGACCAGAAGAGCCTTGCAGTAATCAATCCTTGAGGAGATAAATGCATGAATGAGCTACTTGGCATCAGCTGTGGTTAGGGCAGGGCAGAGTTTGGCGATGTTGCAGAGATGGTAGAAGGCTATTTTACAGACGTTCTTTATGGTCCTCGATGAGGCCGAGGTGGGACGACCCTCTCTCTTCCTGCTTGTTGTCCTGGTTGCCTATCTGTGCAGGGAGCCAGCGGGCGGAGCTGAAGGGGTTGTCAGCTAATAGGGTGCGCCTGTGCAGGTTGGGCCTGCAGGCTTCATAAGGGGATCCGCATCAGCCATCTCTCTTCTCACACAGGCAGGTTGGCGTTTGGTTTGGTTTAGCACCTTTTGGTTTTGTAATTTACTTTTGCTTATGCCCTTTGGGTTTAGTCTTATGTTTAGCTCTATGTTGTGTTGACCATACAACATCCCCACAACACACTTTCCAATCATCCATACACTACACTCACCACTGATTATTCAGATGACATGTTATATTCTTATAATATTATCATCTATTTCTAATACATATCTTGCTTTATCCTTTAGTCATGTGAGGACTCCTGTCTTTGTTGCGCTCCCTGAGCCTTGTCATAACACAAGGTTTGTTACAACAGCTGCCAGGGTGATAAGGACATCAGCGATGGTGAGGGAGGTTATGGTGTTACTATAAGAGTTACTGGTTTGCTGCTGCTAAGTTGGAGAAAGTTGTCTGACATCTTAGCTTTGATCTACTTTGAGATATAACTGGGTATCATCAACGTAGGTGTGATGAGGAAGAGAATGGGACCAAGGACTGAGCCTTGAGGGACAACGCATGTGAACACTCCCCTTTAGTGACAAAGTGAACTAGGTCAGTGTGGATTTGTGCCATGTATCCTCCTGTAACTTATCAATGTCCTTGTCCCAACATTCTCTACTCCTAAACACTGTGCATGTATGATGCATATATCTTGTTAGTATCAAGGATGTCTCTGTTGGGAGTTGCGTCATCTTTGTATTATTCTTGTTTTAACCATGTGTGCTGGTCAATTTCCACTCTTCTGTGTTCGTATCTATTTTTCCTTCACTCTTATCTGTTAGCCCTGTGACGCATTGCCCGTTCTCAAGCTGTGGAAGATAACTGTATAGACTCTTGCCTTGAACTAACTCTATATATGCTTTAGTGTGGAATGAGTAGGTGGAGCACTAGAGGAGCTTATGTTGTGAATGATGTCATTTATTTTGAAAAAGAGGACAAATTTGTCACACTCAGTGGCTACTGAGGCAAGGTGGTTTGAGAATGCCGTTTACGGTGGAAATGTTTTTTTTTCATCTCCTGGCTGTTTCTTCATTGCACTTTGCAATGCTGAGGGCAGCGGAGTAGTCCTTCTGGGGTTCTCTGAAGGCCTGGCTATGGACTTTTTGTGAGGTTCGACTTTCTAGCCAGGCTCTCACGCCTGGTTTTGAAGTGGCGCGTGAAGGTCAAGAGCAGCAAATTGATGTAGACAATGACAAGAGGAGATGTCGAGAGGGGGGGGGGGGGGGGGGTGTTGCTGCTACACATGAGTAGTAGAGAGTTAGCGATCTAGTCAGAGAGGTTGTTTGTGTGGATGGAGTTAAAATGTCTTCAAGAGATCAGACGACATTGGGTTGTGTGGGTAGCAAATGGCAGGTCAATGGCTACTGCCTTGTGGTCGGAGATGACAAGGTATATGATCTGGATGCTACCACATGATTCACAATCAGTTATGAGGAGATCAAGGGTGTGTCCACAATGTTGAGTGGGGCTGCTGACATGCTGCCAGAGGTTTGAACAGTCCAGGAGAGTGAGGAACTCAGCAGCTTGGGGGTGGGCAGTCGATATGAATGTTGATGTTGCCCAGAATAATTACTTTGCATGTGTAGGATTGAAGGTTGGAGAGAACATCCGAGAATTCGGCTATAAAGCAGGAATTTGGTTTTCAGTAGACAAGCAGGGCTATCATGGAGTGGGGTTGCAGACATTTAAAGGCCAGATGTTCAAAAGAACCTGTAGCATGTTCTGATAGTGGGGATCATTTCAAGCAATCTCTGTGGACTACAGCTAGTCCAACCCCACGCCACGAGTCTCTGGCTTTGTGGATATAGCCATAGCCAGGTGGACAAAGTTGATTTAAACTCTGATAAGATCGCACTTGATGCCAGGTCTCAGTGACACAGGGAATATCTGTATTGGCTTCTGTTAATAAGTCATTGGGCAGTGTAGGTTTATTTGAAAGGAACTGTGCAATTAAGAGCACAAGTTTGGCAGTAGGGGGCTGATTGGTGCGAATGGGCGCATATTTCCGAAAGTTCCATAAACCAGTGAAATACACCCCAACTTTTAACTTCAGCTTAGCATCAAAGCATGGTGCGAGGGCTGATGTGCACGAGTGTGACTACAAGTGCTTCGACGGTACACACCCACGAGGGCCGACCCTGCGAAGACAACCCAAACCCCGCTCCACCTATTTCCACGTTGCATCATGACAGCGCATGGTGGGGTGTGCTTATTTATTATTTTATAGAAATCTTAATTCTTTTTTTATTAATTTTCTCTTCTTTTATTTGCTCTGTAGTGTTTTTTGTTTGAGGGGTTACACAAGGAAAGGCCTACTTTGTATAGTAGGAAATAAGGTGGGATGTAATAACTTTTTTAACTATATGAAAGAATAAATAATAACGAATCAAGCAGTTGAGAACTATACTCAGCACATATGGCAAAGTGTCCAACACAACACACACACAGCCTATTGTAAAATGTGATTGATTCGTTTAAGAGACATTTAGTATATTTGGTTTGTTTCAGACTGACTGAACACACATTATTATATATGAGATGATGTATTCAGTTTGATATTCTCCCCTTTTGGCATCCTAATCTCAATAGCTCATTTAGAGCATATTTTTTCAGATTAGTCTGTTTTACACATTGGACAATGTTTCACATATATTTCCCCAGAGTGGCACACGATGTCCTTGATATTATGAAAACACACACACAGTTCAGTGTGTGTGTTTCAGTCTTTAGAACAAGATTGATCTGAAAGAGATCCTTTTTCAACAAGCTATTTTGTTAGCTAATATCAAGCTAATATCATCAAACTAAACTCTGTGCGGTGCAATTATATCTTAACCTTCATTAACCTTTTTAATTATATAGTTATAGGAATGAAGAAATTATAACGAATCAAGCTGTTGAGAACTCTAGCCATACTCTGCGTTCATGGCGATGCATCTCAGACACAAGAACGCAAAGATATTTGAATGAGTAATCCGTTCAGCATTACGCACGTGAACATGAATAGCGCAACACGGAAGCAAAAATGTGTGTTTATAACCTTGTTATGTATCGATTACAGTGATTGAAGCATAAAGTTTAAGATTACAATGTTATAATACACATTCTTATTATCACACCAAATAGCTTACTCCCCACACAAATTATATATATATATTTTTTTAAAAAGGACGTTATATCTCTGACCACGAGAAAAGCCCAGCCCAGGCCTGATGAATGGATGGGAAAGTCAGATCTCAGGTGTGGGCAGAGAATCAAAAATCTATTTCACATTGGTGATATCATGACGGATCTCTCTTTCAGTGAAGCGCTTCTAGCTGGCAAAGCTGGGTTTGGATGGCAGTTCTGCAGACCTAGGTTAGCAGAACCTCAGGCTTTGCCGTCGCCGTCGCCGTCGCCTTCGCCGTCGCCGTCGCCCTCGCCGGGATTTCATCTTGCGCCTTTTTTATCTCGCGCGGATGAGGAAACGTATCTTCTCGCACTGGTGGGCGCTCGCTTCCTTTGTCCTGCAAGACATTTTTCGTGCGGTTGGGGTGGCTCCTCTGTAGATGTAGTTCTTTGCGTACTTGTTGGATGTTGCAGAAACATATCAGCAGCCTTTTATGTGACTGCATGAGGAGCGGAGAAAACTCGCAATCGGGGGAACTGTGTTTACAGATATGTTCAAAAACTCTGATGATGGATCCCACACCGCTGCATTAATCCAAAGCCTTCAATTACTTAAAAAGGAGAGTTCTCCCCCTTCAGGTCATACAGTAACAAAACAAAAAATAAGACTAATCCAGATGGCCAGGTGTGGAGAGGTAGATCCAAGAAGTGTCAGGTGGAGAAATAGATTGATGTAGCAACAGGTGGAGAGATAGATCGAGGTAGTGAAATTTGGAGCCATAGAGCCAGGTAGCGACAGGTGGAGAGTTAGATCAAGGTAGTGACAGGTGGGCAGGACGCCCCAGATAAAGGCTGTCAAAAGTTAAAAACGACACACAAACGACTCGGGTGAATGTGTAGCGTTGCTAAAACTAAGAATCATGGGAAAAAAATCAAACAAGTGAGTTAACACGTTTAGACTCAGAGAGCACAGAGAGGAGCGCTAGCCAAAGTGTGTAAGCGTACCTTCCTTCTGAAACCAGAACTGGATGTGTGTGTGTGTGTGTGTGTGTGTGTGTGTGTGTGTGTGTGTGTGTGTGTGTGTGTGTGTGTCTGCTTTAGTCCATCCGTCGGCCCGTCTGTCTGCAGGGCATTTTAGTCTCATATTGCTAGTGCTTCATTAACATGCCAGCTACTAGAAAACCGAGCAAGAGTCATCTCTTCATCAAAGTCCTTAGCAAAGTACAGAGGCGAGAGTGGAAAAGAGTTGGGCAAAATCTGAAGGAAATCACTGCAAGTGATCTTTTTTAAGGGTCAAATAAATTTAATCTGACAGAAATAATATCAGGGGAAATTTTAAAAGAAGAGGAGGGGGAGGGGGGGATGGAGAGAGTGGATGAGATGGGAGGAGAAAGGAGGTGCAGTAGTTTGGGTCTGTACGTCTTTAAGATGAAGTTTCAATCCGACATAGTTTTGTTCCCTAAAAGGAAATCAGAGGGCTAAGACTAGTCAACGCCTTGCCTTGAAAGTCATGAATAAACATCAGGTTGCCTTTCTGTGCATATATCATACATCACAAGAACACACCACCTAATGGAAGGAGATTCATCGCTCCTTGACACATGAAAAGTCAGTGAAATTACCGACCAAGCATGGAGCTAACATGGAGTGCTGAGGGAACAAGGGGGAGAGGGGGGGTAGAGGGGGATGGGGGGGCACATCCAGCTCAAATGGATTCCAGTGATAACCACAAAAAGTGTTCAAATAAATTATTTAAAATTACAATTTAGGAATTAATTTTGTTCACAATTCCTCCACCCCTTTATTACAGAAATAATACCTTCTTTTATTGCTGCATGTGCTGAATCCAATGGCCCATTGAGAAAAGGTTGTCATTTGAAACCAGTCACTTAACAAAGAGAAGCTATCGTTCTGGGCTCTATAGGAAATTAAATGGTATTCATCAGCATGGCCCTGCACTGAAAGTGAATTTATAGAGAGGGGTAGCAGGTTGCAGTTGTATAATGTCATAATTCAAACAGTGTACAGTGGGAGACCGTGATGAGAACTGTCTGGTTTACACTGTGCAGTCTTGCCAGAATGGACATGTTGCCAAGGAGATGCACCTGCGGTTGAGGGCAGAGACCAATTGATGCACAGGGGAAATACACGCAAGATCAATCAACAGGCAAATTAAGGCAAAAGTAGATAACAGACAGACAGTTGTGCTGTTTATTAGATTCAATATTGAAGCCTAAATGAGGTGAGGTGAAAAAATGTATTTCATTAATGGTAGTTGTATACTAATGTTAGGATGTAGGAGGTGAGAACCACCACAATTAAATAATACATTGTAAGGAATTTAGGAAAAGCTAAATGTCCTTTATAGGTTGTAGTGAGGAAGAAATTGATAGTGCTTTTATTTTGAAATCATGCAGATCCTCCATTTCCTATCTACAGGTGCAGCAATATCTTGCAACTGCCTTGGGCAACTAGACTCAGGACAAATCCACAGAGAATCACATGGAAAATATCCATAAGTGGAAAATGCTAATTAGAATGTGTGCGTATGAGTGTGAGTGTGGCGGTGTGTGTGTGTGTGTGTGTGTTTGTGTGTGTGCATATATAACTGCATGTATACATTTGCATGGAGTCTCTGGATGAGTGTTGGGGCAGAGGGATGTACACCTAACCAGGCGTGAGAGCAGTGTTGTGCAGCGGAGTGCAGTAATTTCTTTGATCATTTTTAATGGTCGCTCTTTCATGTGCGGCTGCAGTGCGTACAAATCTCCCTGCAGGTGTCATCTCATTCCTTCAGATGTGGGATTAGTATGCGGCAGGCAATAAAAAGCCAGGCCATTACACTGCGCGCCGCTCATACATAATCTCAACACACCGGGATCATTACCTTTTCAAAGCATGATATCAGCTTGCAGTCTGCAGAGAGGCAGGGAGAAAGCGATAGAACAACAAAAAGACGACCAAAATAAAGAGGCAGCAAAGCACAGTCGCGATACGGGATGGGAGTGTGTGTGTGTGTGGGGGGGGGGGGTAAGAGAAAAGAGCTATCAATCAACATGGCTGACAAGCGGGCTTGGCTGTGGCGTGATGATTCAGTTGCCTTCAACTGTGGTCTTGTACTGTGTTCTGACAAACCACCGTGAAAATACGAGATTTCCCAGTTCAATATGTACACTACTCTATACATATATTATTTAGCCATTTCAGCTCTCTCCCTTGTTCTACATAGAACCAAGGCTATGCAAATCGGTGTGCCATCTCCGATATATACAGGGAGACAGAGAGAAGCCAACCACACACTCAAATGAAAGGTACACACACACCTACTATATATTAGTGCTCTCTGTCTGTTTGTGACACACACACACACACACACACACACACACACACACACACACACACACACACACACACACACACACACACAC
>JAOPJO010000034.1:9544979-9559630 GCA_027123675.1 Molva macrophthalma | reverse complement strand
AATTTGGTAGAATATAACCCATTTCATCACGGCAGTTCCCCAACCCATAAACCCCAACCCCGCCCCCCCCCCCCCGCCCCCTCTTTACTGCATGCTGGCCAGACTAGGCTACCATGTATGTGACGAGTGATGGACTAATCGATGCAGGGCCTAATCAGTCAGCTTAACTCTAACACCCCGTACAGCTCCACACATCATTATCATATCAGCCTCCACACGTTTGGAGGTGACATGAGGGAGACAGAAGATTAAAGACAATCTTGTAAAGACGCAAGTTTCAACACCTTGACCGACCATTACAAGCTCTACACAAGCCAGCAGCCATGAGAGAATTATTTTAGAGAAAGATAGGATAAGATAGAATAAGAAAAACTGCTGAAATAGATCTGTGTGCTTGGACAGCAAGTTATTTCAGCTATGTGGTAGGTAGACTGGGCTTTAAGCCACTTCAAGACCATTGGCTCTACAGCCAGGCCTATTGCAGTGTGTCTATTAAACCCAAAGTTAGTTTAACTTGGGCACACGTTTTTGGGGTGGCTCTTGGAACTCTTATAAATCATCTATAAACCACTTTACACAAACTGTTTACAGGCAGTTAACTATGCTTAAAAGGGGAAACTGGTTTGAGGTTGAGGATAAGGGCTTGAGGCTTGTGGTGGAGAGTGCATAGTTTATGCAATTATCTTTACCCGCATGGGAGTGCCACACACACACACACACACATGCACACACACACACACGCAGGCACGATTTGGCAGACAAATGACAAAATATATCTGACAAATGACAACACTTTTAGAACTTTCTGATTGTGTTTTGGTTTTTGTGTCTAATCATTGTTTGTGCACTTTGAATTTCCATACTGAAGGGATTATAGTTATTAACCATTGTATAACTGTTTCTCATTTAAATTTCATAATTAAGTCATTTAAGAATGGGAAAGTTTAAAATTTTAAATTAAAAGACCCAACCCTATCAAAGATATTCTATAGCAATATTTTCCTACTATTTGATGGCGGCATGCATTCATGTGACAACCATTATTAGAGAGATATGAAGTTAATGCATTGATTGTTTGTGGAGACTGCATAATCTATAGATGTAAATGTTTTTAATGATGAGAATATATTCAATGTATATTATGTATTATTGATGGTTTATACATTCAGACATGCCTTCTGGTTGAAATTGTTCTTGGAGATAATACTTCACACACAGCTGAAAGGTACGACCATATTGGTGAGATTTACTCACAGCATTACATCATATTTATCATTCAGAATTATTTTCATTTCAGATTGATGTACCACAAGCATATGAATAAAAATAAAGCCAAGCAATGCTGCTAGCGACATCTCTATTCTATTATACCATAGGAAAGTATAGTGTCCAGGATATCGCAAACTTAATAAACCCTTTCAGTTACCAAGTGATATTATTCGTACAATCATCTCTTTTTCATTCAGTTGAATGTTACAACCATAGAAGGAAGTATTCCATTCTGAAGTATTTCATATTTAGTAACTTAGTAACATATTTAGTAGCTTTTGTATGCTAAAGCCACATGTCAATGATATCATCGGAGTTGCGGAGAGAAACGTCACCGTCTCTTCGTCAAGGGTGTAACTCTAGGCCACCGCTTGCAATCATCATTAATGTTTAAGATGCCTAACAACTGCGCTGTCGACAGCTTCCCAGCTAATCGACATGTCAATCAATGGCGGGGGTGAGGCAAGCTTTCAGAGGGCTCCCTGAGGTGGCTGCTTAGAGCACGCTCAGTTTAACACAGTAGTGCTCAGAGAGCATAAACAGAGGACGATATAGACTGTGGCATTGACTGGCTGATCAATGCCATTGATCACTAAAACTACCTTCAAGCTCTTTGTGTGGTCTTGAACACTCTCTCCTCAGCTGCCTCAGCTCGCCCCGGCTGGTTCTTTAACTCGTCTCTCTGCTCACTTACACACAACACCTGCACCAAATGACTGCAGCACACTCCATTTCACTCTAGAGGGAGACAGAGAGGAAGGTCAGAAGAATATGACCTCGGGTTAATTGATCCGTGTGTTTGGTCAAATATTTGGCTATTGGGGAAAGATGTGTCAACTTCCACAGGAAGCTATAATTACAGTATTATAATATAATGACATGACACCAGTTTTCCCCTTGATGCTTGTTAATATTTTTTATCCATTGGCCACATATGTGAAATACTTCATTGTGCTTATTATTTTGGTTTGGAATAAAACAGTAGTTTCCTTAATAATAATTTACAGCGCAATAAATCCCCCAAAAAATAGAAGGCAGAGAAACGGCAATGTTCTAGCAAAAGCAATGGATAAATGTATCTACTACGTTAAACAATCGACTTCTGCATCAGTTTATAAGGCTATATGTGAACCATTAAACTTAGTTCAAGGTAAGTCAATTGATCGATCCGTAAAGACATTTCGTTTTCATGGTAGAGTCCCTCACACCGTTAATTAACACAATAAAAATACACGTACACAAAATAAAAATAACCACATTATATTTGCATGTCGAGTTGAAGTAAAGATAATCAATGTAATTAATACCTAAGACCCATGGCCGATGCACATGGGACTGCAATATCATTGAATGAATTAGGTATCATGCGTATGATTAGGTATATAACTTAATGACAATACCCTGTGATGGAAAATTATAGTACAGCCTAGAGCCCAACAAAACTAACAACTCAATTATGGGGATTGTTTGGGGCCTGTTCAAAAAACAAAATGATTAAGGCATACTAAACAGTAGGATAAGTTAACATGCAGTTTAGTTATGACTTAGTTTAGCTGGTAAACATACTAGTAAACATGATCATTTTCCCATTTGGTTACATGGACGCTAACGTAACCAGTGCATTGTGCGGTGAATGCTGGCCATGATCATGGATCGTATGCAAATAATGTGAAAACATGCTCTTGTTTTTGTATTAATGTTTGCTCTACAGTGAACATCAGTCCTTACTTTGCCTTTGACTACAACATTCTGGGCTAAAGTTCGCACCTTGTATCGCGGGTGAAGCATTGATTCGACAGTGTACGTTCACCATGGTTCATCATCGCGTCAACACTGCAAATATCACATTTTCTGGATAGCATAGCACCTCCCACAATTCGATTATCGTTATACGTCCGGAGTGAGATGAGAACGACCGAATAACTGAAGCGGCGGGGTAATGCCGTGTTTCCTGTTCCGTTACGGAGAACAATTCTACCTGATATAAGTGTATTTCTACAGTAGCCGGTCTACAGTGTTTATTTGACACCTTCACAGACAATTGTTTTCTATTTACTAGTGCGGTGCAAGTTAGTGTGGCTGTTTTTAACAAATTATGCGCTTACAGATCCCCGCTTTCAGCAACATGATCAAATATGAAGCGAAAGAAAAAGAAACTAAGAGCAAGATTTGAGCTTGTCCGCCATCATACTTTAGATTAGTAAGATAAAGCCTGATTTGTGAGACTACGTCCAAAGTATTCTAACAAGTCGCAGATGAGACAAATCTAGGTGAGCGGGGTGTTTCACATTCTTTCACCTAATCTGTTTCGACCAATCATGAGATCTGTAGCCCTGCGTTACATGAAATGGAGGAGTAGTGGAAACAACCAGACAGGCGGAACCAGAACAAACGTGATCAAATCTTGGATCCAGAAGAGGACTGATAACTAAAATTATAGGATCGCATCACATCCCATTGTCGTATCCTTGGCCAACAGCGACCACAAACTCGGCCAGCACTGATAAACTAAACTTTTCCCGAAAGCCAGTGGAAAGCTGAACGTCCTGCCGGACACCAACGTCCTTAGACAAAATGTCTGTAAAGGCTTATAATCGCGCCCGTATAGTAGACTGGCCACTGTAGAAATACATTTGTTAAAGCCGTATTCTGTAAACTCCATCTTGCAACTCGGGAATACGTTTGTCTTGGAAGAATATCTCCGTAAAGAAACAGGAAACATAGTGTAACTCCACCAACTCTCACTTGCTGGTTTCCGGCCCAGGAGATGTACAGTTTCCCCCCAGTTGGACAGTTGGGCTCTGGTGCTTGGTGCGGCTGCACACCTGTTGTGCATTGTGCAATCAATGTGCACAGGTTAAACCAGCCATCACCACACACACTCAAAAATATATTCTACATGGCAGCATGTTACACCTCCTGCTCTGTATCATTATACTCAAATTATGCAATAAACCGGTTCCAACATCACCAACCCTGTGTCCTTGTTATGGAGGAGCCCAGTAATAGCCACCTAGGTGGAGTGTGGCAGACACCTAGGTGGCGTGTAGCATGGACATCTTTACAATATTTGATTGTGTTTATCTCACATAGCTTTCACTGATGTTGTCTCTAATTAATGCATGCCGAGGGGATGGTGGATTGGTGGAGGAGATTTAATTCCAATGCATGCCTGTGCTATCTGTAGGATACATGTACCCTTTTGGGCACAGATGAAGCTATAATTTAACATAAAGGGTCACATAGGACTTGTTGGTGCTCTGTCAGCCATGAAGTAGAAAATGGAGATAAATGTTCCATCAACTCCAGGGGTTATTTGCTTTTCAAATAGTGTTTCAAAGGTGTAGACATGGAGACAAACTGAATGTGGCAACTGCCACCCCTCCCTTAAACAACAAGACAAACAGGTGGGTTTGATGGTGTCTTGATGGAAGGCCCCCAGTCCACCAGTTTAATCAGTCTGGACTCCGTGGTGATATGTTCTGGCAGTGCTCACTCTATGAACTGAGAAACACAGGCACCCTCAAACAGTGGGCCAATCGAACCATTCCAGCATGCAAGTTGGTGTGCTTATTATGCCAGAGAGATGGGAATGAGATGGGCGAACAAGAGAAAGAAAGAGAATCCCATTTTAATCTGACTGACAATATGGACAGCAAAAACATCAAATGTTCCTCTTTTAGGGAACAATGCTTTTAGTTGGACACGTATACAGCAGAAAAAGGCAGAGGATGTGGATGGAAATTAAATTCAAGAAACAGGAGTATTATTGGTAAAGCCATTGTGTTATCCTGCCTTCAATCTGTGTGCAATTCACAAAACAAATATCCTGGTCTTGATGAAAATACACCACACCAAAAAATGGAACAAATGATGATAATAATAATAATAATTATTATTATTAATATTATTATTATTATAATTCAATGATGCCAACAACCAACCAATTCAGGCTACCTTTGCTTGATTAAAGCTCAACAAATTCAAAATTCAGAATTGATTTTTATTCTTACACCTTTCTCGCGGCATCCATTTTGAGATGAATGAAAAAGTAATATTCCAGCAATAAAGCTTGATTTACACCACCTTCCGTGTTCCCCCTCTTCCCTTTTTTATTTCATCATTTAGCTGGGATCGTATAACTGTATATCAGACACAAATGAAATCAGGTCCCATGCACATTAAGGCCATGTCTTTCCGAAGCTCACACCCCCCACCCACCATCCCCTATGCACGCAAGCTGCCCAGCTCCATAGCAAGCCAAGGGCAGAGTCTCATTCATTTTCAGGCCCATTTCCTCCTATGATTAGGCGATCAATCAATCCCAGCTTTCAATCTCATCAAGCAGACGGGATTATCTGGCCATCTTTGCCTCTCCCTTTCGCAACCCACTCCGTCTCTTACACACAGCAGCACATTAACATCAGATCAAGTATCACCCAACACAAGCAGTCTGCCACATCATCCAACCACAAATAGACAGTTGTTCACCTCAGCCATCATCACACAAGCCATTCCGTATCATACAGCTTGTCATATATTCCTATGCACTTAGAGAAAAAAAGCATTTGCATGTGCAGCACATTATTTCGGATTGTGCATCGTCTTAAAATTCAAGAAGTCCCAAGAAGGCCCTCTCTGGAAAAAGCTTTGATTAAGATGGCACAACAACTTCAAAGTTCCTTAACAGGAACTGGGATAAACATTAACTCTCACCATCAGCAGACAAGGAATGCACCAGTGGGGAAAAAAACTGCAGTATGTTTCCTGTTAGTACCTGTGTTGCTTGTGAACAATTAAAATCATAAGCGTTTAAGGATTTCTGTCTAATTGTAATGAAAAGGTTTGCTGTGTCATGGGAAAAAAAGTATATATTTGATACATTGCTTAATCTTGTTAGTTTCATTAGGCAGTGTTATTGGTAGGCCAACTGTAGCTATGGACATCCTTGTGGGGTGTAAAAGTTCAATTTTCAATGGTAACCCCTTACTTGTTGCCACAAGAAAGGGGTTTAATCATCTTCTATTTTATGAGGGGCTGAAGTCTAATACATGTTCTTTTTATTTATAAAATGCTTCATATTGAATGTGAATTATCCTATTCAAACACCTATTATAATAACAAAGAAAGTCTAAAGTAAGTTTTTATATTCTTTATGGTTTATACAATCATATGATTATAATAAGCGTTATTTTTAGACTATTGGCCTCGGTGCCTGGCTGTAGGTAACACATGAAAATAAAGGGCTGGCAATCAACAATCCAAGTGTTTTTTGGGTGGGACCTTTCGCTCAGTAATTGAAAGGTTATCCGCATACCCAGTGTAGCAAATTACTTTCTTTATACATAGTGCAGCCACAAGTAATAGTCAGCCACTTCAGTCTTATTGACTGTTGTTGTTGTTGTTGTTTTTTTACCTTATATTACAAACTTTCAGTATGGTAGGCCTATATGAGCCTATTTCTAGACTGAAACTTTAAAATATATGATACATTCAAAACTCAAAGAGACATTCCTTGTTACTTAAAACTTTTATTAGCTGTCATCTAGAAACATGTTCAAGGTGTGCATCAAACCTAACGCCCCCAGGCCAATCCTGCAGCTTACTCCCTTTATACAGTCCCTTGACATAGCATGCAAAGTGAGACACACTTGAATTCTTCCCATCCTCATCAACTTCATTATTCTTCAGTGAAGATGAATGTACAAAACAATATAGTTTCACATTGTCAGGAAGAACAATTAATTAGTAATAAACTAACAAGGGCTAAGAGCACGCACACAGGTATAATAAATTACTTTTTCATGTCATCACAAATATTTAATTTCCGATTTCCTTATGAGTGCCAGTTTACAAGAAGCATTTTATTTCAATCATGGCCATCAAGAAGCTTTTTGATGTTAAGATACTTATTGTCCTGAAAAGAATTAATTTATAATGTTTTCACTGTGCACACATTTAAGTGGGTGAATTGTTCCTCATGGTTGCCAACATGGTCATAGAGTACACCATCACACATTAGCCTACTTGATAGAAAATCGTCGCACAATAGGGTGCATTTTACTTCCTTATGCAAATTCTGAAATTCCCTTGTTCAAAATATTAAACTCATTAAAAACCCACAGATTCACACATTTTGTATGTTTCTATTTTACACCACAAAATTGAAAATACCTTTTAAAAAGTCTAAATAAAATATAATCCAAAAGGATGTAGAGGCGAGATGGGCCTCTCTTTGATACCACTCTTCTTGTTTTTGTACCACATAACCTGTAGTGCCTGCAGCTTGGTTTGGTATTCAAGTGGTTGTGGATGGAGCTATAGAAAGGTAATCAGGAAATGGAGGGAATTTGGGCCTGGTAGGCCCATCTGGCATAACTCTTTCTCGCCTCAGGAGCCAATCAGAACTCTAGGTCATGGTCCCATAACCATGCTGTCACTTATTTTAACACCAATAGTGGAGAATTTTATTTTATTTGTCATGAATAACATTTAATGTGTTGATATTAACACATTTGGGGGACTGGGTTCTAATGGGGTGTACAAACAGGGAGGAGAGTGGGACCGCTTTTGGGTGCAGTTAAATGATTGTTATTAAAATATTGCAACTGCTGCGACAACTGTAGACCCTAGGAAGACTAGTCCACATAGACAAGTGACCAGTTAGGAACCAGGGAAGATAACACAAAGAAGTGTCAACCAACCAGCGTGAACCCACAATTTCTGAAGTGGTGGTTGAGATGCCCTGCTGCCCGATGTCGAGAATGATCGCATACTGGGATAGATTGCCCTGCTCGCACATTGTCTGGTCCTCGACTTGGGCAAGGACTCACACAAGACAAGGACCACAAAACATTTTTGATGATGTCTGGTTGGGCGAGTTTTTTTATTTTTTTTTTATGTGAAAGTCATTCACACTCAGCTGACAAAACTATAGCAAACGCATCAACTATTATCTACAAGTTGTTTTCCATTCAAGCAGCCAAATCAATGTTATACTATTGTGTTATCACTTCCCAACTTCAGCTTTATACAGGGTATAAAGCAGACCTTTTAAACTTTTTTCCCCTCCTCAATCTCCCCACCTCCTTAATACCAAGCGATGTTCTTAGCTACTTTATAAAAGAGATCCATGACATACGCTCCTCATTTCCCCATCCACTTGCTGACACCACTTATATCCACCTCTTCATCTTCTACTCTAACTTCCATTTCACCACTCTCCCAATGAGGTACTATCCTCCAACCACCTGCCCTCTTGATCTTATTCTCTCTCACCTTGTTCAGTCTATTGCTCCTGACCTCCTTCCTTTCCTCACCCATCTCATCAAGACCTCTTTGACAACTGGTTGTTTTCAGAACACTCTTAAAGCAGTGAGAGTGGCCCCTCTTTTAAAGTAACCCACACTCAACCCATCAAGAATTACAGACCTTTCTTTCTTATACCATTTATTTCCAAAACACTTGGGCATGCAGTCTTAATCCAACTGCATATCTCCACCAGAACTACCTTCTTGACCCTCACCAGTCTGGATTCAAGGCAGGCCTCTCAAAGAAGACCTAACCATCTTGACCGTCACAGAGAAACTGAAAGGTCTGCTGGACCTTTCAGCAGCCTTTGACACAGTGAAGATCCTCCTCTCCACCCTCCAGGGACTGGGAGTCTCCGGCTCTGTACCCTCCCATGTGCACATCTACCTCAAGGATAGCACTTAAAGGGTAACCTGGAAAGAATCTGTGTCTGAACCTTGTAGTATCACTACTGGGGTCCCTCAGGGTTCTGTTCTAGGTCCCACCCTCTTCTTGATGTACACCAAGTCACTGGGTTCTGTCATTCACTCCCATGGCTTTTCCTTCCACAGCTATGCAGATGAAACAGACTAATTCTGTCTTTTGTCTGATGCCTGTGTGGCAGTGCGACTCTCTGCATGTCTGGCTGACATCTGTAAGTTGATGTTGACACACCACCTGAAGCACAATCTGGACAAGACTGAGCTGCTCTTCTTTTCAGGGAAGGCATCTCCCATTCACAACCTCTCCATCAATATTGAGAACTCTGTGGAGTCTGCTGCTTGGACGGCGAAGAACCTGGGTGTGACACTGGATGACCAGTGGTCCTTCACTGCCAACATTGCTGCATCAACCTGCTCCTGTAGATCAGATAGGATATGTCCGTTCCCTCAGAAGGCTATGCAGGTTTTCGTCCAGGCTCTTGTCATCTCATGTCTGGACTACTGCAACTCCCTTCTGACTGGTCTCCCTGCATGTGCCATTCAACCTCTGCAGCTCATCCAAATTGCAGCAGCCAGGCTGGTCTTCAACCTTCCCATGTTCTCCCACACTACACTGCTCCTCCGCACCCTGCAATGGTGCACTACTGTTGGCTGCTCGAATCCGATTCAAGTCACTGGTACTTGCCTACTATGATGAGAATGGCACAGGCCCATCATACATCCGGGACATAGTCAAATCATTCACCTCAGCCCGTCCACTTAGCTCTGCGACTGCCAAACAGCTCACTACGTGGGGGCCCAGCTTCCGCTCAACAAAATCCCAATTATTTGCTTTGCTGGCTCCCCAATAGTGGAACAAGCTTCCCCTGTCATTAGGACAACAGAAACCCTACACATCTTCCGTTGCAGACTGAAAACTCTTCAGACTGCATCCTGGCCCATGAAAAATGATTTTAAAATGTAGCACTTGAAGCAGTTTGCCTATTTGATGAATTATCTGTACTCTCATGATTCGCTTTGGAAAAGCATAAGCATTAGAAAAGCCTTTGCTGGAGCTGTAGCAGCGAGGCTGACTGCGAAATGCTGGGCCACGGAACTGGAGTTCTGGATCTGGATGAGTTTGTGATGATCATGGTTAAATCAGTCCTTTGTTCAGGATGCGCATGTATTCCGAGTAGAAACAAGGAGTTTAGGTGAGTTTATGCTTATTACACTTCTGAAAATGGGGTATCGATCCCAATTATTTATTTTTACAAACATATGACAGTGGTATGTACAACTTATCAATTGCACAACTTTTCATTCCATGGGTCGTAGCCCATCAGAATTTCCTTGATGCTGCTGCACAAGGTATCACTAAAAACATATATCCAATGAAAATAATCTTGAATATTTAAGCCAAAACACAAACTGAATAATGTGGCTATTTGATTACACAAAAAACATAAACCACTCTGAGGTTGACCATCAGTGTTCTGCTACTCATACAACTCATACAATTTCACGAAGTCCATTGAATCAAGCTTAAGAAACAATTGCATATGGAGTTGTACAAGAATAAGAATTGGAGGTTAACCATAAAAACAAGGCACTATATTACAAGCATTGCTTTTACCTTAAGTTTGTCAGCCACATCACATGGCTTATCTACATCAGCTTAGGAGCAATGGAACAAAGGCCTTCCTGACCCATCCCTTTTAATACCTTTTGTATGTGTGCATGCAGGGTCCTATTTCTCCAACTGTCACATAAGCAAAATACATGTATTATTATAATTATAAGTATTATTTATTATGATAATAATAATAATAATAATAATAATAATAATACAAATTATTATTATTATTATTATTATTATCAGTAAGGGTCATCATTAATATAAGATGATCAATTAAACCTTATTTAAGTTACATATTGAGCCCGAGACAAAAGCATTGATAAAGGTCTTGATAGCCGTCACCTAAAACCTAAAGAAAAGCATGCATTAAGGAAATGCATGAGTGCATGCTTGGCAAAATAATTGTGATTAGGCTTTTCATGTGGTTCATAATGTTAACTTGGGATAGAGGGTGAAGGATAAACTAATTCTAATTATGAGAATAAATCAGAAAAGTTAGCAAATGGGAGGGTTGTCCTTGAGGCTGATTATCTGGGCAGCAGTAGTCGTCACTCATGCCCTAGTGTCTCATAAACCGACCATGACTTTGCAACATCTTTGTTAAGCAGAATATTAAAAACTCTGCTCCAAGCCATTCATTATACCATCAGTCACTGTACCATCAGCTCTAGCATTTACCCCTTTAGCCTTTAATTACATTTGAATGATTATATAAAATAAAGCAAAAATACACAGCTTCACTGTTATATACTTCTGGCATATTCTAGGCCAGTGACTCTCTTCTCAAATAAATTGGGATTTTCTTTCAATTTATTTTGTTGATTTAAGTTTGTGGCCCCAAATAAAATGCAATACAAGTTCATAATGGTTAGGAATCCACTGTTAATAGATGGTGTTGTATCTGCTACCAAGTTAAATGGACTGTGTTATTAGTAGTGGTAACAAAACATGTAGAAGCCATGTTGGCGGATATGAAGAACCATTGGGACCTCCAGTCAAAATGTTAGCATGAATGTGGCTACCAGCCGCTACCTGGGTAATTAACTGAGTCTTGGCATTTAGCAGGTATATCCTTTAATAACCCCAGTCAGTGTATGTTCAGGTAGAGAGCCAGATAATTGCTTTTTTAATAGTCATTATAACAAATACACTAGAAGCTGTGGTGAGCAGTAACCTCCAGCCGGGTGTGTGTGTGTGTGTGGATATATATAAATGGACCGGTCATTTGGCTTCTGCAGGAAACAGACAGGTCTCATTAGGGGTCCTCAAAATATATATCATATTTTCACATTCCGTAGTAACTCGCTCATTTGTATTGTTGTTGTTGTGAAGTTGCATGGTGTTCGTCAGGCTTTCCCTAGTCTCACAAATCAGACTTAAGACTACTAATCTAAAGTCTGATGGCAGACGAGCTCAAATCTGGATGAACAAGGCTTTTCTTTTGTTTCGCTCATATTTGTTTAGCCCAATCATGAAGCCTGAAGCGGGGATCTGGCAGTGCGTAAATGGCTATTAACAGTGAACTAAAAATTGGCCTGCACTAGTGAACAGTAAAATAGTGTCTGTAAAGGTTTCAAATCAACAGCGTGTAGTCTGGCCACTGTAGAAATACACTTATTAAAATCCCCTTCTGAAAGCCTCATCTACTCGCTCAAATCAGTTTTTCTTTGGTAGAATATCTCTGTAACGAAACAGGAAACAAGGCATAACTCCGGCCCTCCAGTTTTTGATTTCCGGCCCAGGCTCCGTGCCGTCTCCCTCCAGGAGTTTTGCTGTAACATAGTAGGATTGCTGGATCAGAGATAAGGCTTTCTATGCACTGCTTTATCTTTGCATCCAGTAGGCCAACGTATAATAGACACTTCTGGTCTTTCATATTATAAGAAATGTTGCACATTTCAGTAATAGATGTTAGGTAGATTGACCGCACACCTGAACTTGCGAGGGTAGACATGTGCATGTTGGCTTTTCTTTCAGAGCATGGTTCCTGGGTGGACATTGACTTATGGAGAAACCAATGTTAAATGTAAATTATCATTGTGTCACACATAGTTGGCATTGTGTAGGGATCCATCTGACTCTAATTGTATGTTCAACGTTGGCTGTATACATTTGGCGTACATTTTGGAATGCACGTCTTAGACTATGAATTTGACACGGCTGAGATGTGGAGCTTGACATACGTGACAAATATGATGTACTGTAGGCCTATCTATGTATTATTTGCAGCTCCTTTAGATTTGAGGTGCAACACCTGCTGTTGCACCTGTCTGCCAATGTGGATCTGACTCAAGATTTGTTATATAAGCAGAACACCAGCAAATGGTTTTGGTAGAAAACAACTTTGTTTTCAGTAGCTTATCAAAATTACACTTTTATTCTTTTGTTCCTGGTAAAGGTTTTAATTGTTTAACTAGGCAGATATATACAATTATTTCCAGCATTGACGGAGATTGTTAATATTTTTATCAATTTGCTCCACTGTTTCATAAATGGAGTGACTTGGAAAGGAAATGTAAAATAAAATTGAATATTAGGGCTCACTGAAATACTTAAACATATTTAAAGAAGTCTGAATATTAGACATATCATCTGGATCCTATTTTGGAGAAAACTAGTGAAAATATAAAATATAGCTTCCTACCTGACACCCATAAGCATTTATGTATATGGTGATATGATATATGAAGTAATGCTTAACCTATTCTTAAGTTATGTTACAGTTAATATGAACTGTAACGGCATTAATCAATTCTTCTTAAAGTGAGAAAAAAAATGTATAAATAATTTCATATAGTGTAATTATAAACACATTTGGATTCAGGTGGTCCCAGAAAGAGCTTAGCCCTGACTTGACTGGAGGCATGGCACAGAACGAACAGATAGTTGGGATTGTCTCTTGGAGACGGTGGATTATCAATGTGCTTTACATTTGAGCATAATTATAATTCTTCATCACTTGCTGGAACCCTGCAGAAAGATGCAGGGAGGTTGTGGGGTGACAGGTTAATTGGGGAATAATACCCTTCAGAATGATGGATTTTGGTGACTTGAGATGTCAGAATCCATTATGGGAAATTTGAATTTGCAATTAAAGTGGGAGGTTGGGTGTGCAATTCCTTCATTTAAATTCTCCCTCGCCTCCTCTTCTGTTATTATTAATGTTCTGTGTTAAATGGCCAGGCCCTCTATTCTCTACCTTGCATTCAAATCCTCTCCAACACCACCACTGCTATTAGCATGTCCCACAACTGCAATTAATCCATTAATCTCATGCATCCCATATATTCAGCATATTATACAGAACAAGGCTCTTGTAAATGTAGGACACCAATGGATAATAGACATTCAAAATGTGCTACTCATACTCCAGTCATTTTATATGTTATTTATTTTACATGGTAAACCTTGGAATATTCCCTAATGCCTAAACAATCCTCTATAAAGAGCCATTATGGTTTTCATTGTGAATGAATTCCCTAAGTCAGTTCATTCAACCACTTCCACAAACATACATTGACCTTGGAGTCATATCTCAAGGTGAGTTATGAAGCCTACCTTCACAAAGAGTATGCATTCACCTTTTACCTTTTAGAGCATTATTCATATATTCATATCAGTTTAATTCATTCAGCCTACACTTTAGTCCAAAGACGTTAGACAAAGAACAACACATTTAGGTACCATGTTTCCAACTCAACCGATTTGAATGTGGTATAGGAAGGTTTTTTCAAACAATTCTCATACAATACTTGACACAGGGTCAAATATTTCAGATAAAAACTAGAGCAATGATATTTGCTAGTTCCTGTTGTGGCAGCCTAGACAGGAATGGATCTGTGGTCTCCGGTCTGTCCCCCTGTTTCCCTATAAATACAAACTCCAGCAGCAGTGGCACATTAATGCCACCATCAGCTACTATATCAGTCACTGTGACAAATAGGAGACAAGCACCTCTCAGTGTGTGTGTGTGTGTGTGTGTGTGTGTGTGTGTGTGTGTGTGTGTGTGTGTGTGTGTGTGTGTGTGTGTG
>JAOPJO010000034.1:9522513-9534035 GCA_027123675.1 Molva macrophthalma | reverse complement strand
ACACACACACACACACACACACACACACTACAAAATAATTTGACAGATAAAGTGGCCAGGTCATAGAATAAAATGTGTTTGCATTTTTAATTTCAGTCAATCCAATTCAAGTTAGTGTTAATTTATGTGATAAGTCATCAACTAAAATGTGATCCCAAAAAAATAAAAAATTATACATGTCTAACAAACAAAAATCAAGCAAGAAACTGTACATTAGAATTCTCAAAAATAAGAAAGTACATATGAACAATATTTTAGATAACAGGACTTAAGAGAAGTGGCAAGCTTCCACACTAAATGAATACAATTTCAAAAGCATGCTGAGGTGTCAGCACCGAATCACATTGCTCTTAAAAACGTAACACTTAAAACACACCTCTGAGATTGCGCAATGGATTTAATAGGGCAATTTCACTCTGCTATACATTTGTGGCCAAAGAAAGGGTTCTTAAAGACATTTAAATATTGGTTTTGGTAAAAAGAAATGTAAAGTAAAGTGGGTGTTCTTTGAGACGGTATGAAGCATATCCATACCCATCAATGTGTGGTGGTCGACTTCTTTGGACATGAAAGCGTGAAATACTATTTTTTTATCAAGGGAAACCTTCCAAAAACCTCCTGCTATTTCCAGACATAATGCTTTGGAAAGAAGATATCCCTACAAACCTGTAGCCTTTATTTTGCACGAAAGTGGCACCCTTCAGACTCCTGGGCAAATGACAAGTGGATTTCCAAGGAAGTGGCAACCACTTGCAAAAGGCCCCTAAAAGAAATTCCTTCTGAGACTAGTTGCAAGTTGACAGGCATGGTGACACAACTCATAAGACGCATCAGTACCAGATGTATTATATACATTTTTTGGTAACCACTATTACTTGCACGTGAGCAAGAACCTTAACTGGATGGATGGATTCTGCCAGCACAAAATGACATATCTAGTTCACTTTGTTAAGCAACCCATGATGCTAAATTTACACAACAGCTTACAGTCACTTTAGAAGTTAGCAAAAAAATATATCATGACAATTTAAAACAACAAAATCAGTCCTTGCGTAAGAAAAAAAAAATCCATTGTGATATTTGGAATGCACTGTTCTTTACAAACGTTATAGATCATTGGCTTTAAACATTGGTCTGTTCAAAACGAAAATCTGCAAAATGTCCTTTGGAACATATATTCACAGTCTTCAAAGTTCCGTTTTTGCAACAAGAGAAAGAAAAAGGTGTCGCAGAGGCAGGAAATTGGTTTATTGTTTTAGTTAAAGCTTCGCCAAAAGCAAAATGACCATGCATCTAGTTACTTTTTTTCTTTCAAAATACTACATTAGCAGCAAAACGTACGTCTTCGAAGACCAGACCTTATACATTTTCTTAAAAAAATGGACTTTTGAGTGTGACATAAAAGTCAAACAAAGATTAATAACCTTTATCTTACAAACTGCAATGGCTCTGTAACGGTGCTACTCCACGATGCAAGGACAAGGGCCCTTTTTGGTTTTTGGTATTCTTGGTATTTACGTAAAAAAGCCACCTGTTTGCTTGCAAAGAAGCAAGAACGGCAACTCTGATGCGTACCTCTTTATCTTTTAAAACTTTGTTTCCTTTCCTAAAAACAGCAACAAATTCTCAAGTATAAAGAAGCCTCTTTCTCATCTTTATGCACCAATGGTGAAAGTGTTTAGTCTTTGGATTTTCTTTTTGTTTAAAGCGTGAGAATTATTATTAGTTTCTTTTTTCATTTTCATTCATGACAATAAAATAAAAGTTTAAATGAAATTAAAGTTGGGAAAGACTGTAGCCACACTACATGAACAAAATACCTGCTTTGTAGTGTATAAGGAGCAGTAGCTTTCTCAATATCTACAGAACAGTTGGAGCAAAAATAAGTGCGAAAAAAGAGTAACAATTTTGAGTGAGAAATAGGAGTGAAGACAGGGATAAGTGCACAAAGATCATAAAAAAAAAATGAACACTTAATCCAGGACCTTTTTCTTATTAGTAAGTGTCATACCAACTGATCCTTAGAACTGAAATGATTTAAAAGAAAGGATCCTGCCTTGCCAACGATGGGCATTTAGGTGAACATTTGCCCTGAAGCTGAGACTAAGACAGAAATAAAGTTTAGATAAGTTACCTGTCCATAATCTAGTCTATTGGAATGACCAAGACAACATCAAATGAAGCGTCTTAAAGTTGGACAATACAAAAGCTAAATGTACACAGTTTTTTTTTCATTCTACCATACTGTTAAATTCAGTTCCAATGCAACAATCTACTTAACACCAAAAATGTTCATATCTATAATAAATACAGAAAGTTTTTTTTAATCATCAAAAATCTTTTTATCGCCCATCGTGTCTGCAATGCTCTCTATGTCTGGATAATGAAATTGATAATTTCCCCCCTTTTAAAGCACAAATGTCCAAATCAGACAATTAACTATCCTTTTTGAATGCCCAGAAACTTGTAATTTTAAGATAATTAATTTGAAAACTTTCTGTTGTTAAATCGAATTTTTAAAAACAAAAACTGGTCATCTTCTGTCAGAAGGTGTAAAACATGAATTTCTGTAACAAAAAAAAAACATCTGTGAGCTGTTGACCTGAGAATAAAATAGACATTACATTATTCTATTACCTTTGCAAGCCATTGGTATCTGAATGCTTAAATAGCATGAAAAACGGATAGACTATTCTCCCATACAGTACATACTGGCTTTTTTTGTGTGTGTGCTATTCAATAAAAAATAATTATATTTATATTAATAACACAAAAAAAAGGGATAGCTTATTGTCTTATATTGTGTCAAAAGGGATTATGGGCCATATATCAACTTCAAAGGCAGTCCATTGCCATACAGTACAGCTTTCACTCCGTCATTACCCAAAACATAATTGCAGTGACTTTTGTTTTCTATCCTTGTATATTATTATCATGTATTTCAGTTGACAGAAAAAAAAATTAAACCAGCATGTTGATATGGGAAAACAATCCACTAACATTAAAATTTTTGGTTACAAGCTTTGGAATTGCAGTTAGTCTTTACACATCTTTTTTTCTGAAATTGGTTTGTATACTTTTAAATGTATTTTAACATTGCTGCTTTTTTTTTGTTTTTTCCGTTTGTGTTTTTTTTGTCTTTTGTGTTTTTTAAATATTGTCCATCACTGAAAGCTCTTTTACAATCTGATGGAGTCTGTTCCTACACTAGCAAGATTACTACTACAACTACTACTGTCTTTGACACAGCCAGGCTGTTGTGGCTCCTCCGTTGTCCTACCCAGCCTGTCTGCTGACTTCTGACTGCTGTCAGAGTCAGACTCGTCTGTAAAGACGTCTGTTGGTATCGAGGTCTGAACTCCTGAGGTGCTCAATGAACTTGAGGTAACCGTTGAAGGTGAGGACACTGAAGGAAAAGAGGCGGAAGAAGAGGAGGGAGTGGCATTGGGCTTTCCAGCTAAAGCTCTAGAGAAAGGGGCCTGGGACCAGGGTTTACCGGCAGCTGTGGTGACGAGCGGTGTCGTAGAGGATGAACACAGGGAAGAAGGAACGGCAGAGGATGGCATGGTGGATGTTGATGTTGGCGGGGTAGAGGGGCTGCTGATGGGATGAGTGGCAGACTGCGAGGTAGATGCGGTGTTAGGACTGGGGAAGCAGGCTGAAGAGTGAGGTAATAAACTAGTAGCGTGCTCTTTGGCATTTCTGGCTGACCGCTTGATTGTTCTGTGTTTGTGCAATGCCGACTCCAGGTGTTGACTGAGTGCTTTCTCCCCATCCAATGTGGTATCACAAGCCAGGCAGTCATAGAGACTCCCAGACCCTGCGCCACTGGGGACACGCAGCAACATCTCTTGAAGGTTTGCCACAGACTGACCGAAAAAACAGATAGACTTAAGGTGGGTAAGGGCTGCTTCTTCCTTGGTGAAAACTACTTGACACTTGCGGCAGGCCAGCTTAAACTGTACCTTGGGGACTATGTACTGGTCTACTAGGGAGTCCACAACTTTGCCATCCATCTCTTTCTTCTCGGAGGGACCTTTATTGTTGAAGGAGTTTTCGCTGTGGGATTTGCCTTTATGCTCCACTGTCTTGCTCGAATCTTTGGAAGATTCTTTGCGATCCCCCGAGGGTTGAGAGGGGACTGGGGTTTGGCTCGCTTTGGGTTGCTGGATCTGCTGAAGCTGCCTCTGCTGCTGCTGTAGTGCCTCCTGTAAGCTCTGCTGATATTGCTGGTAATGCTGCAGCAGTGACCCTGGTGAAAGGCCCATCAATGCTTGTGACAATGTAGGGTTGTACGGAAATAGGCTTTCCATACCATACATTGGCTGCAGGTAGCCTCCTTGAAGAGCTCCAGGTATTTGAGGGGCGTAATAGGGGGAAAAGCCAGGCATGAAGTAGGGCAGGAACTGACTTGTGAGGAGGGCTGTGGGGTCAGATGCCAATGCAGCCTGCAGTGCCTGAAGCTGGGCTGGATCTACCACATATTCCATACCAGGTGTAGGCATAGACGTAGCAGGCACAGCCGTGTCTGGTTTCTCCTTCCTGGCACTCGCAGCTGAAGTGGAAGGAGCTGGGGTGCTTCCTGTTGAAGAGGGTGTTGCCGGCTTCTCTGCCTTTTCCTTGGGCTTCTCCTTTTCTCTTGATCTCTCAGCTTCACGCTCTTTGGGAGGATCAGGTCGGGGGCCTGTTTGGACAGTTGAAGAAGTGGATGTAGATGTTGAGGTTGACGTGAGGCTTGAGTGGGAGACGGATGTGCTGGTCTGCGCTGGACTGGATGAAGCCAAGGAGGATGAGGAGGAAGGCTTGCTAGGTAATCCAGATGTGGGTAAACTAGGTGAGGGAACACTGGCACCAGGCATGTTCAGGATGTTGGGAGGTTTCGGAGGAGTTAAAGCTGAAACAGGAAAACAGAAATAGGTTAATGCCCACCAAGACAATCAAAATAGTCAAAATATTCAATGCTTCATCTGCTTGTCTAGCAAATTAGTTTTTTTTTATTATTGTATTTATGTATGTATGTATCTATTATGAAACAAAACAAAATGTAATTGAGCAATGTTATGGACCATGCAAATGCTAGTGTATGGCTATTGGTTACATTATTTTTTTTAAATACATTATCAGATTGTACTTAATATCAGTGGATACAAAAGCAATTTCCGCCTTACCTGAATTTGAAGAGTTAAAGCTGGGAAGAGAAGGGCTACCAACCCCTGGCAAGAGAACAGGTGGCATCCCTTGCAAATTTGGATAAGCAGACTGCAGGTTCAGAGCCTGCATCGCTGGGTTATCAAACATCCCTTGCTGCTGCATGGCCTGCTGCTGCGCAAGTCCCAATACTTCATTTGCTTTCTTAATGCGGTCCATTTCTTGCTGAGCCATTAGTTGACGGACTGTGGCAGGGTCAAAGTATTCTTTCTCCTTCTCTAGCTGACTTCCAATGGTATCCTTAACCTTAGAGATGTGTTGCGCAGAGAATATGTGGTCACGGACAGAGAGGCGAGCACTGTACTTGACTCCACATAACGCGCATTCAGTCTTAGGGCCCTCATAGGATGTGTGATTTATTCCAAAGTGCTTGGCCATGCTGAGCTTTGCCTTTTTCTCTTTTGCTCTGGCATTTTGAAACCACACCTGCACCACCCTCTTTGGAAGGCCAATGTCATTACCAAGTACCTCACATTCAAGCATGGTAGGAGTCCTATAGTCATTAAAGCAGGACTTGAGCAGTTTCAGCTGTAGGTTTGTCATCTGAGTTCGGAAGCGTTTTTGTCCAGGGCGGTCACCACTGTCAATGCTCCTGTTGCCTGAAGCTCCTGGGCTAGGGGAGCAGGGATCGGCTAGACTTGAGGTCTCGCTGTAATCAATAATATTTTCATTTTCATAGTCCTTAGCATAATAGCTTGTGGCTGGACTTACCAAGCCAGAGGACATCTGGTCATCATTTTCAAGGGAGGGGGCTGTGCCCCCGGTCTTAGACATATATTCACCACTGTTTTGGCCATGTTTTGTGTCTGCACTGTCATTGTCAGCATTAGCTTCATCACCAGTGGTTGTGTCCGTGATGGCTGTGTTCACAGAAGAACAGTCATCGTTGTCAAGTTTGCTCGGGTCAAAGTTCAGGTTTACAGAGGACATGGTTGGGCTTTCAAAATCCTCCATTCCCTCCACTTTGATGGATGAAGGGCTCAACAGGCCCCTTGGAGACAAATCCATGGATTTACTCACTGGTGACAGCGAAGAGCTTTGTCCATCATTGTTAGCTACTGCAAGTTGAGCGTAGCTTGAGATATCTAGTGGATCCATTTTCAACTGCATCATATCTTGTTCAGGTAGCATACCTGTCAGAGCTAGATTGTAGCCGGCACGCTTTGCCTCATGCCAGTGACGGGAGCGAATGTGTGCTTCAAGGGCAGTCTTTGCTTTGAAAAGAGCTCGGCAAAAAGGGCACCTACGATGGGCCTGAGCTGGTCCTACTGCTCGAAACTGTCCTTTTCGTTCCCTGGCTCGAGTGTTTTGGAACCAGACTTGTACAACCCTCTTCTTGAGTCCGACTTCATGAGCTATGTGGTCCAGCATTTTGCGTGTTGGATTTGAATCCAAAAGGTACTTTTGATAAAGAACCTCAAGCTGCTCAGGAGTAATCGTAGTTCGAAGGCGTTTATCTCTGTGTGGCTCCTCGCCACTGTTGTTGCTGTCATTCTCCCCTGGGCTAGTGCCAGCTTTCTCCTCTAACTTCCTTTTCAGAGAGTTCATGGTGGAGGTGGGAGTAGATGGAGAGGTTGCAGAGCTGCTTGGAATCTGTGACATTGCACCAGATAGTAACTGACTCGCCAAGAGAGGATTGCTGGGATCAAATAGCATGAAAGGCATGTCCATTGGACGGTCCAGGAACTGAGGGTGAATGAATTGGTTTTGCACAGAGAGGAAATGTAATTGCTGGTGTTCTTGCCAGTGCTCAAAAGAGGGAAAGCCAATCTTGCACTGCTCACACTGGTAAGGGATCATCTGCTGTGCCAGTTGCTGGGAGGCAGATGAGAGGTGTTGGTTAAGGCTCATGTGAGAGCTTTGAGAGGGTGCCTGACTTGTCAGAGAAGCCGAGGAGCTACTCTGGTGCTGTTGGTGTGAGAAGGAAGAAGATGAATGTTTGGTGGCTTTAGAAGTTGTTTGACTCTTCTCCTCCCGCTGAGACCTGTGGTGCTGTGTCTCAGATTGGGGCGGATGGATAATTTCTTGCTTGATAGTAGTTTGGTTTTCCCTTAGATCTATAGACATTTCAGGTAACTGTTTAGGCTTTTCATCATACAGGTTTGACGTGTTAGCAGGGGATGCCTCCTCCTTCTCTGCAGATGGTAGGTTGGAGAATGCCGAAGTAGAGGGTGGGAGGGGGCAGAGGCTTGAGGAGGAGGGCATTGGAGTATGGCAAGATGAGCCAGAGGGGGTATAGTATTCATGTGAAAGATCCATTGAATCCTCATTTTGGCTGTCATATTGCCCGTCCTCATCTTCGTCTTTGTAGCACAGCTTCTTTTGATGTTTTATTAGGTCAAATATACGCTGAAAAACTAGGCTGCACTTCTTGCACTGGTAATTCAAGTTGGTAGTGCGGATATACCGATCATTGGATAACTCACGCCTCTCTCCATCTTTTGCACCATCACCTTGGTTCTCATAATTCTTTCTCGCCTTCTGACGAGCATTTTGGAACCAAACTACGATCACACGAGTTGGAAGGCTGAGTAGGTTGGAGAGCTGTTCAAACTCATCATCTTTTGGATAAGCATTGGCATCAAAGAAATCCTGAAGCACTCTTAGTTGGTAGTCAGTAAATCTAGTTCTAGAGGACCTCTTACTTCCATAGCATTCATGTTTCTGAGGCTCAGGGGATGGGGGTTTTGAGTCAATTTTGGTCTCTTCTAGAGTTGTTATTGGTGGATTGTTGAAATTATAGGGTGAGTCTTTGTTGCGCTGGCGCTCTTTAAATAATGTGTTTCTGAACCAGTGCTTGATAACTTTTTGGGGAAGTCCTGATTTGTCTGCCATTTCTTTAATCTGGTCTTCATTTGGGGAGTTGTTGATATCAAAATATTGTCGCAGGACCCTAAGCTGGTCATCTGTGATACGTGTCCGAGGCCTCTTGTTCTGCTGTTGCTGTAGCATGGCTGGCGTGAGCTGTTGTTGATAAAGCTGGGCCAGTTCTGAGGCCAGGCCTTGCTCAACAGATGACAACTGAGGCAAAGATTGAAGAGACATTGACTGCATCATAAGTGGTGAAAAGAGGGGAAGATCCATTTGCATCTGCATTTGTGCCATGGAAACTTGAGGCTGTGGGGGAGGTATGGTTGGAGGTGTGTGGGAGGCAGCAGAGACAGGTATATTTGGTGTTGGTGCCCTCTGTGGAGGAGGTGGAGGTGGGGGTGGCGGGGGAGGGGGTGGTGGAGGAGCAGGTGTAGTTTCTGGTGTCGGGGGTCTCAATGGATAGAGCTTATCATACTGCTCTCTGTATTCCTTAGCAAATCTCTCAAGGGATCGAAATGGAAAGAAGGCCTGGTGGATGTGTTCCTGGTGACTCTTTAGAATCAGAATGTTTGAAAACAATTTGCCACAGGCCTCACATTCTAGTTTCTCTAATCCTTCAATGGGGTCCACAACTCTTGTTATCCCACTTGGACCATTTGAGGCTGCAGCTCCAGTTGCAGTTGCAGTTGGCTTTTTTTGAGCTTTTTGTTTGTTTTCATTGTATTGAATCACTAACTCAAACCCAAAGTTCTCCAGTAGGGCTTTAGTTGCATTTCCACGAGCATCTGAAGCAATCCTTGGAGGAGGTAACCCAGGATCGTGGTTTGTATTTACTGAGGATTGTGGTACATCCTTCTTTTCTCTTGCCTTGTTGTCTATAGAGTCCCTTTTGACATGTTCCTCATTCTTTTCACTAGTGTCTCTATCACGGTGCATTTCTCTTTCTTTCTCATGGTTAGAAGAATGCTTCTGCTTTTTCTCAGCCTGTTGAAGAAGAGCAGCATTTTGTTGCAGTAGAGCCATCTGTCCTTGAACCTGGTGGTGGGACTGCTGTTGCTGCTGCTGTTGTTGTTGCTGCTGCTGCTGCTGCTGCTGCTGTTGCTGCTGTTGCTGCTGATGTTGCTGCTGTTGTTGTTGTTGTTGTTGTTGTTGCTGCTGCTGTTGCTGCTGCTGTTGTTGTTGTTGTTGTTGTTGTTGTTGTTGTTGTTGTTGTTGTTGCTGCTGCTGCTGCTGCTGCTGCTGGTGGTGGTGGTGGTGTTGTTGTTGTTGTTGTTGTTGTTGTTGTTGCTGCTGCTGCTGCTGCTGCTGCTGAAGATGATGATGCATTAGCTGCTGCTGGAGACAACTTTGCTGAGCCTGTTGGGCTGAGTTCTTTAGGTCCTCCAGCAGGGAGGAAGTGGACGAACCAGCCAGACCAAGTGCCGAGCTACTGAGGTTGATCTCCGGATTTAGCTGGAACTCTGCTCCAGGGATATAGAAAGGGAAGAGCAACTGTTGTTGTTGCAGAGGGAGAAGAGCATCAGTTGTCATGGGGAAGTGTTGCAGAAGTGCTGGATTAAAGAGCTGTGATTGTATGAGAGCAGCTTGCTGCTGGAGCTCTTGTTGGAGCTGGGCCTGAGCTTGGGCTTGAGCCTGCACCAACTGCTGCTGCTGCTGCTGAAGCTGCTGCTGTTGACCCCTAGCAGACAGCATGTCTGCAAATTTCTTCTTTTTTACATCATGATTCTCAGATGGAGAAGAACGACTCATTGAAGAATTACCTAGGTTTTCCATTTTGTGGGAGTGGCTCATGTGGTTACCGCCATGAATACTCTGGGAATTGTGTGATCCAGAAGAGCTGTGGTTGCTAGAGCTTGTCGTTGTGTTAGTGGCTGGGCTGGGGCTAGGTGTGGAAGTGTTGATACTAGATCCACTTGCACTTGACCCAGCGCCTGTTGCAGAGTTAGTGCTGCCTCCAGCTGCTTCAAGTTTTGCTGCCCGAGCTTTGGTCTGGTGCAGGACAGAGCGCATGTGTATCTCAAGAGTGGAACTCTGGCTATAGGCCACATTACAGGTGCTGCACTTGAATGGCTTGTTGTCAGGACTACTGGTGGGCTCAGGTTGACCGGTGGTGGACTCCTGAAGAGCCCTCTTCACTTTATGCAGGTGGGAGACCGAGTTATAGTGAACTAGTAGTATATTCTTTTGTGTGAATGACTCTTTGCATACAGTACACTTAAAGGGGCGAGATGGATCCAAAAACTTCTCCATAGTAAAGTTGGGGCCCTTCCTGAATGGCAAGGCTCGCTTAGGTTCAGATCCACAATCTTCCATCAATGAGCCAGAGTCACTACCGGTTGGGCTTTGTTTTTCTTCCGGGTCACTTTCCTCTCCATCTTTGTCATCGTCTCCGAGGATCCCATGCTCTTCTCCAAGTGATGGGTCACCCATAACCATGAGATCTCCATTCATTAATAAGCCGCCATAGAGCTGCTGTATGTCAGATTCACTCAGCTCTAGATGACTGGTTTCCAAATGTTTCTTCAAGGCCTGCAGGGTTCTGAAGCTGCGTTGGCAGAGGCAGCACATGGTGGCTGCCCTGATCACATGGTATTGAGAATGGAGCTGCAGCTTTTCCACAGTCTTGAATGCCAGGCTGCATTGGTTACAACGGTACTTGTAGACATGGCGATCCGAAACGGGCAATTGGGGTCTCTTATTGTGGACCTCATTGAAGTGCTGCTGTAAGGAGTTGGAAGATTTGAAGACTTGGTTACAGCCTTTCTTCCAGCATAGGAATCCTGTGGCATCATCCCTCCCTGTCTGTTGCTCATCCAAAGGTAACTTGTGAGATTCACCAATTTCTGTTGGCAAGACCCCCTTTTCTGGCTCTGCATCTGATGCATCTGTCAATAAAAAAAGGACATTTATAAGGCATCTACTAAATTGAAATATATTAGTTATTATGATAATATAACATTTTCAAGTCATAAGAAACATGAGTTTTAAATTGCAGTTTTTTAGTGTACATGTGTCCTTGTATCTTATGTTTTCACACATAGTTGTATTTGGATCTTTTGAATAAAATATAATGTTGTTTATTCACATTTTCCAAAAATGAACTGAAGACTTGCAGTTTATAAATGTAGCATTGGTAAACCAATCGTAATGTCAAATGTCAGAGTAACTAGTACTAACCCATTTGTTTCTTGAAGTCCTCAGCGTTGGTGTTGGATGTCGACTGCGAGGCACTTTGGGCCTCCCTGTCTGGTCCCGGTACAGGTATGAACATGCTTGCTGGCAGCACTTCGGTTGCTGTGACCTGGAAGAAGGCACAACAGAATTCACATGAAAAAGCATCCAAACAAATCTACAGGTTCCTTGGTAAATACAGTTGGCACATCGGTGACAAAAACTGTTTATTAAGTTAATTAGTTGAACATAAGAGCATAAACACACACACACACACACACACACACACACACACACACACACACACACACACACACACACACACACACACA
>JAOPJO010000034.1:9166055-9185292 GCA_027123675.1 Molva macrophthalma | reverse complement strand
GGTGGGGGTGGCAAAAAATTTTTTTCACCCTGTCGGTGGTTGTTGTGGGCCCCAGGGGTGGTTACCTCTCATACGTATTTTCCACCCCCCCCCCCCCCCCCCACCCCACCCCCTCACTCACCTCCTTCCAGTTGTGTTTAGATTAGCCCTATACTTCTCCTCCAAGCACTAACAGCTGAGATTTGCAGTGCAGAGCTATTACTTGGCTGGGGACTTGGGCACGTGTGCAACCAAAGCCCTCTCCTCCTCCTCCTCCTCCTCCTCCTCCCACTTCTCCTCCTCCTCCTCCTCCTCCTCCTCCTCCACCGGTCCTTCACTTTTATGAATATTAACTCGCAAGCTTAGCACCTGGCCCTTCCGACGGCAGCCCAGGGGCCCAGATTCAACACACGTTCACATGCACACGCTGCCACCCTGGGGGCCGAGGTAATGAAGGTATTCGGGCTGTTGGAGCGATTAGCCGAGCTTAACGAGGGCTCACCGAGAAGACGTTTTTACAATCTGTTAGAAGAACGCCCGCGCGATGGCTATCCCAGGTTTTTTTAATCCTCTTTCTCGATAGAATATGATCTACGAGGGGCCCATTACCTGTGGAATTTAACGGTTTAGAGTTAGTGTGTGTCGCCCGAGATGTAAAATAAAGAATAGGCCCGCTTTACGAGCGGCTGTACCGCGCTTAACAAGACGCGAGGCTTCTTAGAATTGTTTCGTCGTTAACCTCGTAAACAAAATACCTACACTTTAGCTAACGAAAAACAAGTTAGCGGTTATAGTAGGGGATGGTTAATTAATATATATCCATAACCGATGAGCTATTTTGAGCAACTCTGAGGTTTACATGAGCCGGTAATCTGCAGAATGTGGTGCAAATTCCCGCCACAATTATTTGAACTGTATAATTACGGAAATTCATAATAATCATTCTTATCCTGATATATAATCATCAGGAAGGACGTTATTATTGTACATCCTTCCTTTCCAAGGAAATCCAGATATCTTCTATTTGATAATACGACCCAATCCTAAAAAGCTAACCCCCGAAGAAGAAAATGTGGTCCGAATATTTAGTGAGTTTATTGAGTTTGGAAATCGCTCGCTAGATAGGTCAGTCATTAGACAAATGTGCTGGTTCAGCACATTTCCAGCTCGAAAGCAGACATTTAATTTCATTTTGATGTGGGCATGGGGATTGTTTTTGTTTTTTTTCAGTCCACCGCACCACAAAATAGCAAACAGTTGTTGTTGAAATAGAGTTTGGTCTCACATGTCCTGGCATCCACTGCCTGTTCACGCAAAACAGGCCTGAAGATGTTTTGTGAAATAAAAATACAATAAATAAATAAATGAATGGTTACGGTGTCTGAGGATTTACTTTTCCTTCAGTTTGATGTTTTTGATGGGAGAGGGGAGGATTATTTCCAATCAATTAAAGTTTTTGTGAGTGTATTTATTCTACTATTACTGACATTGAGGAGATATCTAAAGACGGGGAGGGCCCAAAGGGGTAGGACAGGTCCAGGTTAAGCATCTTGCTCAAAGTCACCTAGGTAAGCTGCAGATATTCTACAGGGATCAAACTTGTGACCTTTCACAAGACCTTTCCCTAGCCACTACACTGTAGTGTATCCATACGACAAATTGTCAGAGAATAAGCCAACTGCATCGGCAGTTCAGTTAACCTTTAATCTCTCAAAAGTTTACACAATATCTTTCAGTAATCAGTCACCTCAAAAAACTTCCAGCATTCAAGGTCACTGCTTAAAGAGAAGAGAAATTTTACCACCAGGTGTGATTTTGATTGGCCATTACACATCCTTTTTAAATCGACCCACTGGCGACATCACACACGGGAGTATCCAACCTATATGTAATAATGAATAATAATGAGGACAGTAGCACTGTAACTGGTCGGCTGATCCATCCTTCATATATCTGGGACCCGCCCACATCACGTGTGACATCACTACATGTAGACTTCTGGTGGAAAAATGTGGGTCCTTTAACATGTCAAAAAGGACCCGGTAAAGGACCGTGGTGGGTTGGTGGGTGGGGGGGGGGGGCTGTTAACTTCTCATTAGGAATCGGGAGGAAGTGGGTGGAGCCAGTGCACATCAGATGCCAAGCACAGAAATTGCCACCACATTCTACAGATTCCTGGCCCGTATGAAACAACACACGCCATGGAAGTAATGGGCCAGAGAGAGAGAGAGAGAGAGAGAGAGAGAGAGAGGATAACTTTAGGAGGACCGGAGGAGTAGAAGACTATGAAGAAGTAGAGTCATGCAACGTCAGTTCATTCTTGTCGATGAGGAGGAGGAGGAAGAGTGGGAAGAGGAGAAGGAGGACAAAAAGGATGAGGAAGAGAGGAGAAGAAGAAAGGGAGGAGGGGGAGGAGGAGCAGGAGGAGGAGGATGAAGAGGATGAGGAGGATGAAGGGAGAGAGAGAGGGGTCCGGTCCAAGTTCCTTTGGGTCTCGCCCTTCACTGACCCGTGGCGCTTCTGCATTACCCGCCATTATTCATCTGCTCTCTTTTCCTTCCTTATTTCTCCTTTTCTCTTTCTCTTTCATCTTTTATTGCTCCCTTTAGTTCTTGCTGACTTTGTTTCTCTGACTTACTTATCGTCCCTTTCTCTCTGTCGTCCTTGCTCTGTCTTTTTGTCTATGTCTATTTTCCTGTTCTGCCTTTCTCCTTGTGTGTGTGTGTGTGTGTGTGTGTGTGTGTTTGCACACATTCCTTTTCATGTCATTTATTTTTTGTCAGTTCTTCATTTGACTGAGAGAGCTGGTCAATTTGCATTCTCCAGAGTGGCCTGGGTGACCCAGGGCCCAGCAACACGTCCACATGTTTACCAGGTTATGCTGCGTGTACACATGCATCGCGTTTAAAAGGCGAGCATTGAGAACCACATATTGTAGTTTACTCTAACATGCTCTTTACTGGGTGTAGTCAAATACGTCGGAATATGATTAATACACAGCTTCAAGATTGGCTATACCCATTTAAAACGGAGGGACTTTTTGTTTCCATGTGTCATTAGTACATGTACAAGATCCTTCTTTTTTCATAATTTGATTCACCATAAAACAGCACAACATATTGTGTAGTAAAAAGTATTCCAAAACGGTCATCTAAGAAGTTTCTTAGAAATGAAAAGCACTTTTGTGGTGTACCCCATTTTCTAATCAGTGAGACTGGATGGGGAAACTCCACAGCCCACACCAAACAACAACATTTTGGATTCAATTGTAGAGGATGGTTATTATCCTACCCTTGGAAAGAATGACAGGCAGACCAAAGATTAGGCAGGGAAAAAACGGAGGAAGATGAGAGAAAATGAAATAGGAGGGGTGACCATTTTAGAGCCAGAAAAAACAGATGTATCCACATAGACCAAGTTGGTATCCAAAGGGTCTGTCGAGGGAACTGCTTTCCTGTCATGGCTGGAAAGACAAGATGTGTTTCTTACAAAACCTCAACATAGTGGGGTATAGGATCTGCAGTGGTGAGCCCAGTCCATCTCTGGCAGAGACCTCCCACCTATTACTACAAAGCTTTTTCAAAAATGTTTCTTCTCTGGCTAACAAAGGGTTAACAAAGTGGTAACTGCCTTTGAAAGTGGCGACAGGTAGGTGACTGAGGTACACCACCTCATGCTGCCTCTTCTCAACCCCTTTGTTGTTATTTTGACTATGTCTCAGCTCTCTCTTTACCATCAGAGATCACCCACCTGAAACTACAAACTGTTGCTGGGTGCACTGATGGTCACTGTGTGATGACGCAAATAGGATAATGTAATTCGAAAAAACATAGAGACACCCCTCTTAGACCACACAGGTCTATACTCCCCAAGCCTTGACGACACTTTGTTATAGATATGATCAGGTCAAAAAGGCAAACAGCAGGGGTGCAGTGTCATGCACAGGGGGACGACAACCTCCCGCCCTCTAGAGTGCCCCTAGGATAGCGAAAGCTTGGTATAGTGCCCTCTGCAGTGCCCCTAGGACAGATAACCCTGTGTAAAGGGCCCTCTAGAGTGCTTCTACGATAGAGAAAGCTGGCTGTAGATTTCAGACCCTGCACCTTAAATGGTCTGTTCACAACACTGAAAAGGGAGACAATAGATCTGACTAATGCATCACCGACTGAAATCCACACAGATCCACACCGCAATGCAGACTATAGGTTAGAAAACTCTTACTATTACCCATCCCTAGCCCCATAGACACGGTGCAGGGGAAGGTCATTTCTGACCTGCCACATCGACTGCATGCCTACAATCCCTCCAGACATTTACTTACCACTTACCAGTTTAAGAGTGAGTGGAATATGGAATGGAGGGGAATTTGTAAGCAAGGGCTGTTGATATCATTAGATACAAATTTGAGGAAATGTCACGTAGGCTTACAAGCGTTGGCTTCATCCCCACCAGTGAGGCCATATGCTTTCAGCAGGTCTGTTGCGTAAATTAAAGGGATAGGCTGAGATATCTGTGTACTTTTTTTTTTTACATATGCAACAGCAGTACAGTGAATTCTGCCATGTTGCTGAAGGTGGGTGGGCTCCACCTACCAAATCATCATTCTACAAGACTTCAACGCTCACGTTGGCAATGGCCTGTATGAAACCTGTATGAGGTTGAATGGTTTGCCTGATCTGAACCCAACTTCTGTGCTAGTCACTGTTTGTCCATAATGCTTTGTTTGAACATAGCGTTGGCGCTTTGAAACCGCTGACCCATCGATCTCCACCACACAACACATAAAGAATGGGGTATAGGAATTCATTAAATAATCCAAATTAGAAGGATCATATGAGGTGTATAAGTTGTGTGTAAATTGTGTGCAAAATGTGTCTAATGTATGTGTAGCAGGTTGGGATATAACTCTTTAAGACTTGTGTTTGGGTTGTTCTCTCATATATATATATATATATATAAAGGTCCCAAAGTGTAGCTCCTCCTTTCTCCTGTAGCATTATTTTACCAACATGTTTAAATTTATGAGATACCTACACTTGAATTTGCCGTTTAAAGATACATGTTCATGATCTCTGGGTAGGGAGCAGGGAGTTAAGTTACTAGATAAGAGATTTTGGGAACTGTGCTCTGCCCTGCTAGTGGCATAAATTGTCTCGTCCAGTGGCTAGGAGTATATTCACCTGAGCATGGTTGAACTACAATCCGGCAGCAGTGAGTGTAGTTTCAGGTTTCGTCTGTGATGTACTGCATTAATCAGTAGTTTGAATTCATGGTCTGATGCTGATCAGACTTTGTTGTTACAGTGTGTTCTGACAGGGTGAGCACCGGAGGCATTATTGGCCTTAGATGCTAGATGTTTCAACTTATCATGAAGTAAAAACGGCAGTGTTTATGAACGGAAGCTTATGAACTAACCTGGAGGCTTACCACCAGAGGTTCATCGAGTGGCGTCGCAGTGACAAACAAACTAATATGGAATTTGTCTGTGAGTTAACTACCCAATTCAACAGGTGGTGTACAGCTGCTAAGGCTACTACTTATTCAAAACTCTGTGAGCTCATAATTCTTGAATTCTCCCGTGAATAGTTACTACTTATCTGTGTGTAAAGGGAGTAAGTATGACTTCAGCAGATGCTGAATTGGCAGACAATAAATAAAACTAGTTTGGCAGACCCTCGTGTCCATGGCAATGATGGTAAGCAACTCGTTTTATCCAAGTTCATGCATTAATACACATCTCGTATGGTCTGTTGGTCTGCTGGTACCAACGAGAAGTATGACGGAAGTACAGTAGTTATGGGAAGCCTGACATTTATCCAACCCAAGGTGTTTGCTATGACTATCAGCCCTTTATAACTAATGGTCAAGTGTCCATAGCAAAAACTGACAAATGTTATGTTTGTGTGTTGTGAGACACTGGAGCTGCTCATAGCTTTGTTGGTGCCACCATTTTGCATTTTTCCAAAACACTGCTACTGGGGATAGTGTACTAATCTGCAGTATTTGTTTGACTAAAATGAATGTTCCCTTGCATAGAATTCACTTGTGCTCTGATTTGGTGCAGGGGGAGGTTGTGGCGGTGTGAGACCCTCTCTCTCAGGTAAAGGGGTGCATCTAAATCTGGGTAATGACCTTGCTGGTGGTCCGATCTGGAAAAGTGTACCACCACCTCTTGTTGTGACTTTGTCGCCATGCTCATTTGGGGAGATAGATGAGTTAGCACAACACCCAGAGGTGTTCACAGCCAGTGCAGTAACTCGTGCCATGGACTGCGCTTAAACTGAGGTTGGCCAAAGGGTATGTTAAAGAAACTCTCGAGGCTGATGCTGTTCTGGCTGAGGGGGTGGAGATCGATGTGAAAGTGGTTTCAAAGCGTGAGTGAAATGGTACACCTGTTAAGCAGAACCAAGAAGGAATTGCTCCTGTTGGTTTTCCCCTATTGGCTATAAATCAGGCTGAACAGGTAGCAGAACACGCTAATGATGGCTCATTAGCCTATTTGTTTGAGATGGTTCGCCCTGAGAGGGAGGTGTTGAGGACTTTCTAAAGGGTGGGGCGTGAAAGCCAGTAGAAAGTGGAATTCTCAACAGAGATCAGATGATGGAAATGGCATTGCTCAATTTGTAGTTCCTTCAAGGTCTGGAGATTTGATATTGCATGCCTCACATCAGGGGTGTAGTGGGTGTTGGGGTAACGCCGTTCCCCCACTTCCTTGTGCATGACTTTATTTTAATTAATTTAATAGTTTTCTTTTACAATTTTAATAGTAAAACAACATTTTTGCCAATGGTAAAAATAAGTGCACACATCAAGCAAACCTCTCCAATAGTGTCTTCTTTGTCATAAAAAAAAGCCAATTTCCCTCACTAACAGCAGCTTGTCCTCACTCCTCAATACAGTAAACCAATGTAAGTGATGTTGAATAATAAGCAATGACAATGATATGACGCCCCCTCCAACTTGGAGCTACTCCGGCCTGTATTAGCTATACATACTTGACTGTATGCGCACGATTAGTTCGCGGATCCTGTGTTTCTATTATTATGAATTGGCATGATTTGTGTGTGGTTTAATTAAGCGATGTTTGTTTTTGTAATACAGTAGCTAAAGTAAGCAAGTAGTTTACTTTTGTGTTTGTGTGTGTGCGCATGTGTGTGTGTGTGTGTGTGCGTGTGTGTGTGTGTGTGTGCCCCATGCGTGTGTGTGTGTGTGTATGTGTGTGTATGTGGGTGTGTGTGTGTGTGCGTGTGTGTGTGTGTGCATGTGTCCCACCAAAATAAATCCCCACTACACCACTGCCAAACATAATGAGGTTGCTTACACTTAGGAGTGAAGAACACTTATGATCGCATCTTGAGAATTGGTTTTTGAACCTGGGAATGAACCTTGGGATAGCACCTGGTATATTTGGGGACTGTACTTGATAGGTCAATGTCAGCTAATTTCACCAATTTGACTAGGTTTGAGTTTGGTAAGGTGATGTTCACCTACCACCAGGCAGTGGTAGGTCATGGGGAAGTCCGTCCTGTACAGGCCAAGCTCAACACAGTCGTTAAATTCCCTGTACCGCAGTCCAGGAAAGAGATAATGAGGTTTCTGGGTATGGCTGGCTTTTATTGCACATTGTACTTTCGTAACTTTTCTACTGTAGTTTCCATTTTGACCGAATTTCTTGGGAAGTGTACAACCTCTACCTGGACCCTTTGCTGTCAGCATGCCTTTGAAACCATTTTAACATTGTTCAGTAGGGCCACAGTGTTGGCAGCACCTCAACTTGACCAAACTTTTACCCTCCAGGTGGATGTTAGGGGCATCGATGCTGGAGCTGTCTTGTCCCAAGTTGATGCAGCTGGGATAGACCATCCAGTTGCAAAATTCTCACGAAAGTTTAATTTATACCAGGTTAACTATTCTGTGATTGAAAGGGAAGCCTTGGCCCTTGTTTGGTCTTTCCAACATTTTGATGTGAATTAAGTGGCAAATCCCAATCTGTATACACTGAGCATAATCCACTGGTTCATTTGCGGCCCTTACAGAACCCAAATCAGCCGTTGATGGAGGTGGGCATTGTTTGACAGCCATTATCCCTTGGCATTCATCATATCAACGGAAAACAGAACCTGCCTGCTGATGCCTTACCCCGAGCATCTGTCCCATTAAAAGAAAAAGTAATGTAAAGTAAATCGTTTTTGCCCTTAATCAGTTTTTGTTTTGTTTTTGGATACGGGGTGGTGGCCCCATCTCTAAAAGAGGTGGGTGTGCGGTGCTGCTCTGGGAGTGCATCAGGTTAATGTGGCGCATTGGGCCACAGTTTATATAGGTTGCCCAAATCCTGACACTCTCTCTCTCTTGCTGCAGGGCTGGCTGTATATGGTTGGCTCCACTACCTTTTTGGGTTTGTTGCTTTCTGGATGCATCTTACAACACTCTACGCCATTTTAACAAACATCCATACATTACTCACAATACTGATGTTACAAACTTACACACACTAATTGGAGCCTTCTAATTTTGATTATTTCATAAATTCCTCTCATTTAACCCGTTCTTCATGTGCGGTCTTCCTCTTTGTTATGGGCCAAGAGCCAAGGTCAATATATGTAACATTGGGAGTTAAGGTTAGAGTCAAATGACTTGTGCCAGAGACGTTTTTGTTGGCATTTATAGAAAGGGAGCACTCCAACCACCTGATTACATAGACACGCTCTAGTGGGACAAACACTCCTCCGCGTCTCAGTCTACATATACACCGCTAACCAATAGGTCTACACACAGCATAGGGTTTTTCCATTCCATTCCATTCCTGGTTTACACAAAACATGCAGAGGCTTTTTATTTTCATGTGACATATTTTGATATATAACGGGGTTAAAGAGACAATCTGCTAGTTTGAGTGAGAGTTATTGGCATATCGTTTTTGTGCTGATATGATATGATGGTTGCAACCCAAATTCATCTGTTCTCTTTGGAAAACAGCTGGACAGCATATGTGGTATGGTGTACAATAGATGGCCTTTTTCTCATTATTTCATGTTAGAGTTATTATATTTTCATATCCATATTTATTTAGGATAAAACAGGCATAGTATCCAGCTTCATAGTTTGTTTGCAGTTTTATATAGTGAGCGGGTCATCATAGGATGCACATAAATGATGCACTCTATCAACGACAAACAGCTATGCAGTAGCTATAGCTAATATTAGTTTGTCATGCCGAAAACATAACTCTAAACTGTCTAAGAAAATGTGTTCGTCAACATCTCACTAGTCACATTTTAGGCCTACAACTGACAATGATGTTCCTATGCAGGCACAGTAGACGGCGTGCCCACAGCACCTACCCACCTTCTCTCAACACGTTCAAGTGCCAAGCAGGATGGTAACTTATGACTGGCCAGACTCACCAGAAAAACTCCTACTGAAGCTAATTTAATACATTGTGGTTCTAGCACTCTGCCTGGAATGATACGTTCAAATATTGGTGCTTTCAATATCTATTTTTACATTATCGGTTTGAGGTATGATGAAATGTATTATTTTAGATATCATCTTCGATCGAAACAGCTTATTATTTTAAGAAATATTGTTTGGTGTGATTTGTCGTCAACTGTTTGTGTGTGAGTGAAATGCTCTATGAAATATCTGTTCCAGTTGACGAACAGCTCCCTGCTAAATTCTGACCAATCAAGGAATATCTTCCCTGATCCGTTCGGGGAATCCATCTTGCCTGTCAATCACAAGTGCGTGAATGCAACACTTCTCATTCAATTGCAGAGAACAGTAGGAAGAAAGGGAACAAACGGAGGGGACGTGTTTTGGGGTTATCTCTGCTCTCTCTTTACAAACCTACAGCCTTTTATCAAAGTTGGATGTGGCTTTAGATATAATGGAACATAAGAATTGACTTGCCCCAGTTAAGGGGTTGGTATGCATGGAAGCCTCTGAATGCACGTATGTTGATTTTGTATCGTCTGGTTAATGGATTTATGACGTTTGCCGTATGATCAAAGGTTTTAGTCGTACAGTTGTAACAGTGATAATGGTACATATCTGTTTAACTATTGCTACCATTTATTTTGGCACTAAGAGGTAGGTAACAGGTAAACTAAGATTCCCAAATATTTTATCAGGAGAAGATCATGGAAAGACACATTCATTTTAAAAAGTGAATGATAGATCACACAAATTCTGAACAATTGCAGCCAGGAAAAAGTCAACAGAAGAACCAAAAACTGCTGTGATGGATATGCTTTCTTTTTTTATTTTTCTAGGAAAGTCATTATTTCTAGAGTTTAACGGAAAAGGAAAGAAGAAGACAATTACAGATGTTGAGAAATGATGACTTTCGAGGAAAGAGGATGTTGCATTAAGGCTATTTATCAAAGCAGAACATGTGAGATTACTTGTGGTGAAGCGTACCCATTGGTTGTTTACCCATTAGTTTTAATGTGCTCTTTTATTTGCCCATGTCCAAATAGATGATAGTTGATATGGAATTTATATAAAGCTAAATCTTTCAGAATGTGAATTATAGTGCTTTTTGGGATTGCATTCAACTAACACAGGAAGGCACAGAAAACACAAAGTCTTCAAAACACAAATCCTGCAACATTCTAGTAGTTGAAAACTTGTGTAGTGGCGGCAGCATAGCCTAGTGTAGCACCCCCAGCTTTTCTTGTTGGCCCACAATCCTTTTTGAAGTACACTCATAGCTAGCTACGTGTCCACAAACTGAATAGCATATCACATACGTCAAGTTTTGAATGTAGGGATTAGATGTTCCATTTTTCAGCTTTTCTTTTGTCTTTTTGAAGATCCATCACTCTAAAACACATTAGCATTCGATGAGAAACAGAATTCTGCACCACTCTACCCGTCACAGCAGCAACATCCACAGTGACTATGGCTAATCAGTCAGACAGACAGAAGCTGCTGTTGGATACAGACAGCATCTGGATTTGGTTGCACCAGCTATGTGTACGTTTGTTAGTAAGTCTGTAAATAAAGTCCTTACTAAGACCTTAGTGACCACTTTTCAATTTCAAACTAGCAGTTTACTTAATTCAGTTGCACCACCGATATGTAAGTAATGTCCTAACTAGCCCCCATAAAAGATGTCAAAACAGACAAGAACCCTTAAGGAAAATATAGAACGTCAAAAGCAGACAAATACATACTACTGAATCCAGTTTAGTATCAGCAATTGCACTCTAAAACTACACCTTTTTTATAAGAGCTTTGGACTCTTGCAGGGAGACAAAGACAAAATCATTAAATTGCAGTGTGCTCTGGAGGCTATATAAAATCGGAGAAAAACTTGCTTTATAACTAGACTACGTTTGAACTTACGAAAGCTGGTGCAACCAGCTCCTGGTTCATCTACTGTTGGCATGAGTCAGCAGGTCTGCTGGAAAGCCTCAATATTCATGTCAGCAGTCCCATCTCACTGTACTACTCACAGCAACACCAGCATTGGTGAGATGGTTGGGTAGCACGTACGTCAATGTCCAACCACCACTGCAAGAACATAATTTATGGTTTCTTCATGTCAAACCCTCAAACTGTGTCTACATATGTCTGATTTGATGGGTAACCTTCTACTCATAAGACAAATAAGGTCATCCTCCCACCATCATAATTGGTGAGTAGTATAAAATACAGTGTGCTTTATATTTTACACACCATCATAACTAATTTGATGCCTCTCAACAAAAAGCAGTATATGTCAAATAAAACCAGATACAGCTAGAAAAACATTCCTTTACAATGAACGCTGTACATACGACAATAAGTCATACTTACCAAAGATAAACATGTAAATCAATAACAGGCATTGATCGTAATTGTCCCACCTTCATTATGAGCTTTCAATAAGCTAATTATAATGTATACAAGTGCTTGTATGTGCCTGGAATACACTGGAAAGAGGGACGATTTGAGATCCACTCAAATAAGTCTACTCGCACAGTATTTATCAACCCTTACAGACTCTGAGGGGTAGTGTTGTGGTTAGGGTAGCCATAGTACAGGGTTTCAAATTCATCCCAGGCCATGGATTGAATGCCACAGGGACAGGGTTTGAGTGCCCAGACACTGACATTTGTTTTGGCATTAGCTCACAGTGCTACAACATCAGGGCAGCAATGTAACTACTGTATGGGAACACTGCAAAAGCTCCACTATCGGCCCCAGTTGATAAGCTGCATGTTAAAGGTGCTGTAGGTACGATTTTAAGAGCTATAATTTCAGCATAAATTGTTAGAAATGCAATAGCCATCCGTCAGCTATCTGAAAGGCTGTCTGAGAATATGTTTCCAGTTGTCTGTATGAAAGTATTTAGATGGTTGTCGCTCTGGGCGCATTTCTGACCAATCATGGCATCTCTTTGCTAATTGGTTCATGGTATCCATCTTGCATTTCAATACCAGGTGCGTGAATGCAATGGAATTCAATGGCAGAGGAACATAGGGAGGAATGAGGGTGAAATCTTTTTGGGCTGTTTAGTTTCAGAATCATACCTACAACAGCTTTAAAGTATGAGCTCATATGAATGATTATTATGACTGATATATTGGCAGCCTTCAACACCATGAACCATCATGGTTTGCTTGTGAGTATAAATGTTTGTCTTGGGAGTACTGGTTGTTCTTTTGGCCTGTCTTAGTTGAGGCTAGTTGTGAGGAGCTCTCCTGTATTTGACCTCAAAATATTGATGTTCTTAATGAATATTTTTTATACATTTCATGGATTGTCCCTCAGGAAAAGGGGTTATTTGGATTGATAAATCCATTAAATTTGGGAATTTACCTGTGTCATTCATTTTTCATCTCTCACACTGATATTGCGCTCGATTCTGTAGAACAACAGGAAGATTGGGTGGTTCCAAACAGAACACTTTTGGTCCCAGCTCTGCTCGATTTCATGGCTGGACTCCTGCTTTACGACCTGGCCTACCAGCACACACCCCTCTACCTCTGCACTAAGCTGTTTTAGCGCCAACGTCACTTTAAAGGTCCCCCATGACCCACCTCTTCCCATCCCATCGACACTAGCCACGTCTGCCATTTCTGACATGATTAAGTATTTTTATTGACCAGAGTTAAGGAATGCAATCTATTCTAGTTCTGTTCAAGGTCTATTCAAAAGCTTTAGAAAGCATTCCTCGCTTGAACACATGAATACTGTTTTCGTTTTACCCATGTGACCCTGAACATTTATAGCCTCTTCCAGAAGCATGATGGATGTACTGTATCTCATTGGTGGTCTAAACTTCTTTCCAAGCGCCCTCATAATTAATGGTGATTACGTAAACTCGAAATTCAGAGTAACTGTTCGCAAAGATGTTTTTCCCAAAATGAAAGGTCAAACAAGTAGGGGATAGTTTCCATACCTGCTGGAGCAAAAGCTTCTGCAACTCTTCATTTCAAAGGTGTTTGTCTTCATCTCTTGGAAAGAGCCTGACAGACACAGGGACTGCCTGAGGGGGGATTTATTGCTAATCCTTTGCAATCTATTTCATATTGTATCCTACATGACAGGTCCTCTGAGCATGATGTAGGGGGGAAAGACCAACGGATTTACTCAGCTCCAATAAAGGTCATTGGAAATATGAATGTGTAAATATTAAAACTCGTATATAATATCAACATTTCCAAAAGTTATTAGGGAAAGAAAAATAAGTCCCAGCGTCTTGCACACTTCACACACACACACTCCAATTGAAATTAAATCAAAGTCCAAACAATTCAGTATTAATATTCTACTAATGCATTTGTTAAACTGCACTCTAAGTCAAATTATTCAGATTGTATGTTATGAAAGGATTCCCACTGTGCCCAGAATGGCAAGAAATGTTTGAATTCAATTTGTATCAACTTCGTTCACTCAGACTTGAACTGACTTTTTTTGATGGTGCATCCCGATGAAATAGTGTTCATGCTTGTCTTTTTGTTTTGATCTATCCTGTCAGTACTTCAGACTCACTAAAGCAACCAGGAGCCCATAGAAGGACAGGGTTTGCTTCATCCAAGTGCTAAGATCCTCTTAGAGAGAGAAGAAACTTCAACAAACTGGAGTCTCTCTTCCCAACCCCAAGCAAACACACTTCTCTACTTTACTCACTCTAATAACGCTCAGCCCTCTCAGCTCGTATTGCTGTTAAACACACAATAACATTCGCTCAAAAGCTTTGTTTACTTAATCTCTCTCTCTCTCTCTCTCTCTCTCTCTCTCTCTCTCTCTCTCTCTCTCTCTCTCTCTCTCTCTCTCATCTTCTCTTCCCGGCTATGATGTACAACTCTGGAATAAGCTCTTGGATCAGTTGTACAACATTTACTAAGAGAGAAGACAATGTATACAATGAAAAGATAAAACAATTACAATAAAAATGTGTATTTGACATGAATGAGCATTTCATATGAAAATACGTCTGTATGTGATGTTGGGAGAGACAGAGCAGTTCACTGATGCATCCATTCCTTTGTCCTCTGTAATCAGGTTACTTGTGGGTCTTTATGTTTAAGGGGCTTCACTTCACTTGATTTACATAACTGTTATGCATGGAGGCTTCATTAGCCCAATGTTCCACAAAATGTTATTCATCATGAAAGGCCATATGAACGGAAAGAATGAGTCACTGATTGGATCCCGTCTCTTGGAACTCATCAGTCATTTACTGAGAAAATTTGTATTTTCGTCTACGATTTCCAATTAAATTCTTAAAATATGATGATTCATTCATCTATCTATCTATCTATCTATCTATCTATCTATCTATCTATATATAGATATAGATATAGATATAGATATATACTGTATATAAAGCACTGATGTAAAAAACATTATGCTGTAATTCATAAAGTTGCCAATAGTGTTTGACACATCATTTAGGGTTTGACGATCAGATTTAAGTATCCTGCTTTCCGAGAATGAAAGTGTGTCGCAACAAGATGGTAAGGGACAGTCTTGTCTCAGTGGCTGTGTTCCATGAGTAAAGATTTCCACACAATCGTACAGAGTCAAGGGGAGTATATGTCTTGCAAGCCAGACTATTGTTTAGCTCTTCCTGTCAAGATCGATTAAGTAAGCAAGCGCCGTCAACCGAGAACCAGCACTCTGAAGGGCTTTGTTTTCTTGTTTTGGGGGGGTTCTTTAATCTAGGGGGGCCCACGTTCAAACCCTGTCTCTGGGGGAACAAGGCCAAATATTTGGTGTCATGGTGTAACTGAGGAAATAAACAAAGAGGAATAGACCAGCCAACAATAATTGGGATACTATTGGGATCCATCAATTCATGTGAGAATGTAACATTCAGCAGATCATGGATGGTTGTCCCCGAACCCTAGCTTAAAAGGCATCCATCACTTGTGTTAAAACAATCAATGTATTGCCAACTTACTGTCATTACAAAATCTCATATTCATGTTATTCGGGATGCATGTGTAAAGAACAACATTGTGTCTGTGATACAAAGATGTGCCCATAGTTATTGCGCATTTTAAACCATAACTCATGATTTATGTCAACGGTTGTGTTGACACAATGGAGACGTATTGCATAACACCCTAACATCAACTGAAATAAACAACACATAAACACCACCATGGATTCATGTGCCTTCATTCTAGCATCTACATTACAAGAGTACAACATCTTACTTCTCATAATATACGTGGCATCCTCAAGGTCATGCAAATTATAGGCATTTGCAATTTCATCTATTCTATCTAACCGTACTTAAATCCTTCACTTTATCCCTCTATACCCCTGTTTATCCCGCCAATGGTCACAGATGGTCCTGTTTGACATGGATATACAACACACACACAAACACACACACAAGCTCAACACACAAAGTTGCCAAAGTAAATCAGAAAGAGGAAAACTCCACAGACATGACATCTAGGTATGCATCAGTCCCATACTTGTTTATTGGTTTATTTGTCCTTACACTACTTGTGCAGATGCTCATGTTTCTGTAATATACAAGATCATTTCCACAGCTTGAAACCAAGTGGAATTTGAATATTGTGTGATGACTACGTGTTATATTAACGTAAAGTCTACACACCTGTCTCAATGCGCACATTAACGCACATATCTCTGGACTATATTCCTTGCACATTGCACATATTGTTAAAGTTAATACTGTGAACATTTGCACATTCCATGGTCATATTTTGCACATTCCTGCACAACTGTACAGCTTTCATTTTAAAAACAGCAGACTCTACATATTCTTTATATATTCCTTATATATTTTACATATTGTTTGTTATTACTATGTTGTTGTTGTTACTGTTTGCACCAAATACCAAGAAAAAATCCTTGTACGTGTAACACTTACTTGGCAATAAAGCAAATTCTGATTCTGATGCTGATGAGTTGCGTGTCCAGTAGGGGAGTTCGCTGGGTTAGTATTGGCTTTGTGTTAGCCGCTTCCATTGACCTGCTGAGTTACAGTGGCCTAGCTCCTTTTCGTGTGAGGGGAATACACTTTAAATGACTTTTCAAAGATTTCCAATGTTTTCCGAATAGTCGCTTATTCAAAACTAGTGCCAGTAACATCACAACAAGATTGTAGTTTGTCGACAAACACACAGATAATTTGGTACTTTGATTATTAGGCTACATCTGATGCGCCGCTAACAGATTACCCTCTGTGTACAATACCTATAGCCAGAAGCAGCTGATAATAAAAATGTGCCACTGGTGCAATAATATTATCAGCAGGTAGCCTTATATAATATTATATTATCACAGGTAGCCTTCTACCACAGCACCGAAAATAGTGCAGACTAATCTGTGTGTTTGTCGACAAACTACAGTCTTGTTTTGTTACTGGCACTTGCTTAGAATAAGCAACTATTTGGAAACACATTGGAAATCTTTGTAAGTAAGTAACTAAAAGTATATTCTCACATGAACAGGAGCTAGGCTACAGTAACCCTGCAAGTAAATGGAAGCTGCTAACCTAGCGAACTCCACTTCTGGACGCACAATGATGAATTTGGAACTAAACAACTCTTCTGTATCTGGGTAAGACAGGCCAATTTGCCAATTGCCAATTTACAGATATCTCAGCGTATTCCTTTAATGTACAATTTACTCATTTCACAATGGTCTAGTCTGTTGAATGACTGGCATGTTTATCATCTTGTTTTCACTGCTGGACAGCAGATGGAATAAATGAATAATATGCTGTTGGGATGTTCACTATTCAAACTGGCCGAGCAGGCAGGCAGGTTGGTTTAGCAGGTAGTTGGCAGGCAGGCAGGTTAAATTAATAGAAACTATGAAGTGCAAAACAAAATGTGTAAAGCGGTAAAGAACTATGGACCTCCGACATCTTCCAATGTGTTCCTTTGCCAAACCAACCGAGGCATATGTGCTGAACCCCCTTTATGGTTTCCTTTAGCTTTTTAAAGTAATAGTCTCTGGACTACCTTAGGTCAGTTAAAAATAAAAGTCTTTGGATTTCCTTCAGTCAAAACCAAACCAAAAAATAAGATCCCATTATCCGTTTAAAATATAAAGCAAATATGACTCCTCCTACACTAACCGAATAAGTCTGTGAAAATATTGGCCACAATAGCAACATGGTGAAACAAAGAGTAAACAAAGGATAATTATAATAACCCTGCATGTGCTCTCAAACTGCAACCACTTAGGATGTGGATGAAACAACATACATTTTTAAACTAAGTATACAGGCCTCCTCATCAGCCTGACCCTTAACTTAGGCTTCAATGATTGATCATTTAGAATTTGATCTGGTGCTTTTGGCAGATGCACACCACGCACATCTCTTTCAAATGACAGGTTCTTACTCTTGCTCTGTAGCAGAAGACTAGACATACTGTTGTTTTAAACACATCCCAAAGGTTAGGCTCACTAAATCCAAAACATTCTTAAAACCACAAGGTGCACTGCGTCTTCCCTTGGCCTGGAAAAACATGATCATAGTTTGTCTGGATCTTCTGGATCTTAAATGAAGTAATTAGAGAAGATTACATGTGCTGTTAACAGAACAGAACAGTCTTCGAAATGCATGCATTGTGTGAGCTGTGTTAGAATTGTTATTGCAGTGTATGTCGTTAGTGGATAGATCTTTTTTTTTGTTTTTGTAAGATACATGCACTTACTTAACCCCTTGTACAAGGATAGAGAGTTTCCTGGGCTGAAGTATAAAAGACCATATGAAACATTTTCCACACAGCGCCAGAGAGAAGCAGACACAAACAGATACATCAGTCATCTGGGGAAGGTTGATCAGGGACAACTCAAAATTGGGAGTTCTCCTGTTTTCCATTTGTTTGCCATTTTTTATCTTTTAACTTTTGGGGGATGAACTGTGTGTGTGGGAGGGGGGGGGTTGTAAATCTTAAAATTCTTTTTTCTTACTGTTGACTATGGGAGCCCAAAAGATTCATCACGCAGGCAAGTTGTTTATCAGCAAGGTGGCCAAAGACAGCTCCAACAACGGCTTAACTGAAACTCAGCATCCGTCCCTAATAAAAAAAACCTTGACTTATTGCAGAAAAGTCCTTTGGTCTGATAGCTTTTCTATCCCTTTTCTATATAACTCTGCTTTTTCTTGGCTCTTACAAACTCAGAGTGAAGTTCCTCTTCGTTTTCTTTGGATAAAGTAATCCCAAACTGCTTTCAGCACCGTTAGTAGCATGCTGTGCACAGGATATTGAAATCAAATTAAGAGAAGTAAGATTGTTCAGCGCTAGAACAACCAGTTCAAGTGCTGAACAATGGGTTCAGCGCTTTCCTTCATAATGTTCTTGTACGAAGTTTCAACATACCTCACATATGACCTGATAAACTTCTTGTTTCATAAAGGTCACCACTTCTATCGCTTCCAAAGCAGGGAATCTCTCCTTCTACTACAACTACTACTACTACTACTGCTACTGAATTTAATGATAACCTCATCCCTTGATTTCTGATGAGATGATAATCAGTCAAGTAATCATTTACTAATGGTGTTCATGTTAACGAAGGGAATGGTGTTCATGTTAACTAAAGTATTAATTTATACATTATTTAATAGGGTCAGAGTTAACCTTAACCTTAAATCTAACCCTAACCCAATTCTTCATCATCATCATTATCATCATCATCATCATCATCCGCTTATCCGGGATCAGGTCGCGGGGGCAGCAGCTCTAGTGGGGGACCCCAGACTTCCCTTTCCCGGGCCACATTGACCAGCTCTGACGGGGGGATCCCGAGGCGTTCCCAGGCCAGT
>JAOPJO010000034.1:9135575-9148501 GCA_027123675.1 Molva macrophthalma | reverse complement strand
CCCCGAAATCCCCCATACCTTATAACAGTCCCTCCTTGTGGCATAAAAAAACAGCAGTGGTGCACAGAGAAGAGAAAGCAGTCACGGGGGGGACTTTGTCACTCTTTTTGAATGCAGCGTGCTTCGCTCGCTCAACCACAAAAACAATGCAAGGAACACGGTGAAGGAACAGCTGGTTCTCTGGAAAGCAGGACAAGAGGGGGAGAGAGAAGAAATCAAACTTGCAAGAGAAGAGGGCAGTGTTCTTGTTCATGGGGTGTGCGTGTGAGAATCTGAGTGTAGTTGAGAGCAATTTGAAAGTGGTGACTGTAAAAAAGTTGAGAACTGTTGTGTGCGAATGGACAGGTGTGTGCGTGTGTGTGTGCGTGTGTGTTAGTGTGGGGTTTGGGGGGGGGGGGGGGGTATGGGCAACGGGAGGTGGGCAGGGACGTCTACAGCAGGTCCACCCGGCGGTAGTACAGCAGGTATGCAGTGCGCTCCGCGGATTGCTTCACCACGTGGTACTGGTTGATTACTTTCACAGCCTGGTCGTCGATGCGCAGCCAGCCGTTCAGACCAATGTGGAAGACATCTGTAGTGTAATGGCCGCCTGTTGCACTGTTTCCGTGGTGATAGACAACTGGGAGGGGGGGGGATGGGCAATGGAAAACAAAATCAGACCATGTCATTAATATCTGCCCCGGTGCCAGTAACAAAGAATGCATCAAATCGAAAGTTAAACAATCAGTATTTTCACTGAGGAATCGTGTAAAGAATTCGCACCACACCTGCAAATAGCCTGTACATTCTGAGGCCTTTCACCACTTTACTCCGCACTCCAGTGGACAACAGGTCTGAAAAAAAAAAAATAAAAATACAAATAAATACAAACACATTTATCTCTAGAGCGCCGTGAAGGAATCCTAGCACCGTAGTTGTTTTTACAATCAATAACCTCTACATGCACAATGCATCTTCATATCTCTGCACACCTTCCTTTTGTCAAAATGTATTGAAACCATCCCCTCTTGAACTAAAAACATGTCCACCAGATTCCAGGAACATTCGAGATGTGAAAACGCATCTTGCTGCGTATATGTCGAGAACTACGCTTCGAGTTTTCCAATCATATAGACTAAAGTATAGTTAGAAGAAGTAAGCAGTTAGAAGTTAAGTGTGGACATCATGGGATGTCTAGATCTTAAATGTTCAAAGAATATCTCCCCAAACGCCCGTGACAATATGTTGCCTGCATGTTGCAGCAGGGGGAGGCGTTTTATTGAGTAACCGTAAGATTTGATTTGATGTCATTGGTCGCATTGTATAACTGAGGGCTCATACCTTTGCTGATTTCCAGATCCACAGGGTAGTCAATGTTTTTGGTCAGCTTCTGGCAGCCTCCAGTCTTCTCAAACACAAACCTCTTGAGATGGAGAACCAGCACCGGGGGCAACTCTTCCAGAGTCACTCTCCGACTGATCTCAATCTATGGCAGGATAGAGAGAATGCCCTTTAATGCATCAGAAGGAAACCTACACAGCCTCAAAAGGACCAATAAAGTGCAATGCCATCTAAAAGTTGAATACAGGAAAGTAATTGCTTTGTGGGCCTTTTAAAGTACCAAAGGCAAGTTAGAGAAAAATGTGTTTAGATAGCTATGACTCTAAACCCCTCAAAATCACACAAGGTTCTCTCAATCAAGGAAGCAGTTTTCAGTGAAAATGTGTCCCCAAATAAAATGCCTCTGAAACAAGATTCCTAAACTCAATTTACAAAAACACTCTGTAGCTAACTCCATTGCAAATTTGCTTTGCTATGAGGCAGATGTTCCATGACAAAGCTTTGACAATACATTGGAAGCCTTTCTGTGTTTGAAAGACAAGCTATTACACTCAATATACCAACCTCAGCATGGTCAAGCTGCACGGCAGACTGCATGCAAGGGGTGTGTCTAACATTCTTTTGATTTGAACAAGCCAATATATTCCCAAATACATGACACATTGAAATAGAGATTTGAAATGGAGGAAGAGATGTCCGTATCATTACAGATAAGAATAGGCACAACGCAGTTGCACTCTGGGATCCGCAGGACACGGTCCGAAAGTCCTGCTGAACATCCAAAACCCCTTCCGACCTTCGGCTCGGCCAATCCCGCCATCAAGGTTTGGGCAACAAAGCCCAGGGGAACAGCCCAGTTACATTTAATAAAGGAACTTGATGCAATAAAAGAGTAGTTTATTGCAACATACTTGTCACTTTAACTCAAGTATATATTTGTGAAGCAAAAATACTTAACTCGGTTATAGTTGGCTAAATGTAGCTCTTTGCTATTATTTCCATCCAATTTTAATCAATGCACGTTCTGTTTGGGTCTTCAGCCAAAGGGGCTGATTGGTCATTGCTATGGCTGTCACAGCCCCACATGACCGTTTTACCGACTCCCGAGGTCGCAGCGCACAGGGAGGACAACACAATTTCTGTCACGTTAACGAATGACGAGAAGCCGTTTACCGGGCATCCGGGATGATGCGTGACTAATTGACACAGTGGCGAGCTCGTTGAGAATCTTCCACAAAAATGCTGCAGCATTGGAAGGTTGCAAGTGTACACTGTACAGTTCGTCTTGTGTGTTTATTTCAACAATAAATCGGATCGTGTGAAGCAACTCAGAACTTGAGTGTTCTTTTCACTAGATACTTTCTTACCCAAGAAATTGTTTGGCAGTCTACTTTTACTTCTATTTGATTCATTATTAGTAATGACTCGAAAAGCCAAGTTAATAAAAATATTTGTGCTACTCTACCAACTTCTGTTCAATCCTTGCATGTTTATAGAAGTGTTTTCTTTTGTTTTTTTCCCCTCCAGGGTACTTAAGGCTCAGAGTTATGTCTTGCCCATTGCTGACCTCTGACAACAATCGTTCATCATGTTCTAGGCCAGATTCTGCCCACAGCAATGCTATAAACAGATGGGAGGAGTCGACTGGAGTTGGTACACAGCAGCCATACCTCCTGCTTAGTCTTCGAGGTGTAGCCCTGGACAGACTCCCGGGCCACCAGCGTTTCCAGGGCCTCCTGGACTGTGCGGATCTTCTCGGACTGGATGTCCAGCTGCAGGGTGAAGAAGGGCTGTAAGGTGGCCGACTCCTTAGAGTTCTGCTGGTACACCACGGATCTAACAGGGAAACGCAGACGACAATGATGAATAGTTTGACGCGTCATGCCGTTTTATCAATCCAAAGCTGGTGAAAATAAACATGAATTTACACTTCGAGATTATTTCCTCAATTATTCTCACAGAAGGGCTGAGGTTAAAAAATACATTATGTAAATACACATTTATATTGCAGACTTATTGATCTTCACATAAGTAGAAGATTTGAGTCATGCTAATAAGTAATTGTAGGCAAAAAAAATCCATGTCTCATGTGATAATGAAGTGTTCTGGATGAGTGAGAGCAAGAAGATGCTATACCAAACCTATTTTTTTCGCTTTTACTGTGTGCCATTTTATCCTATGGCATCCTGCCCATTTTTTGTTTTTATTATTGTTTCTATATTTAATATAACATGTCTTCTAAAGAACTTTGTGTCCTGCTATACAAGTTATCATTTGCCGGTGTTCATCAGTGAGCTTAAATACATTTTGCAGTTCTGACCGAAAATACTTGCAGCTCAATCTTTTCATATTTTAGCATGTCATTAGAATTCTGGTTCTCCTCCAGAAATATCATTGTATTTAATCAGATCCAGGTTGTTGCACTCTATCCCTGCCAGAGAGTGCAAACCAGACCACACAACCATTGAACCCATCCTGCACTGCCTTTCTACCCGGTTGATCTGGAACTAGAGAAAACCATCCTCAGGAAAACTGGGGAAACAAGTGGGGGCCTGGAACCCGCTTTAGGCTGCCTACACTGACGCTAAAAGCTTACTCCACTAGTTTGGATATTCTTCATTCGCAAACGTGCAATGTAGAACTTTGGCATTTAAGGCTGCGGACCACAGACGAACCACAGGGGCTGTTATTGAGACGAGCTGAAACCCAAAAGGTCTGGAGCCTGGCTAGACGCACCCTGTAACAGTGTTGTTTGTGATGGTACGGTGTACACTGAGGTTGGAGCTTGGACTCCGAGCCTTAGCAGCAACAGGCCCTTGGGGCCCAGATAACAATAGCACAATACTATTCTGGCTCTCGTGTTTATATGCGTTACATAGAGGATCAAGCTTAGGAATACAAGTTGGAAGCCAAAGCCAAGATTAGGTTACAGAAATTGTGTTAAAAAGCCCTCAGCATACCTGATGTGTCCCCCAAATATATCAGTGATGGGAGTGCTGACAAAGTCAGCTTGGCGTGTGATGGAGGTCTTGTTTCGGGGTCCGACCTGCTCCCACTCCTCCTCGCTCCCTTCCTCCTGTTTGTCAGCAGCCTCTTCCTCATCGGGCTGGGGCGCGGGGCCATTGGGTGTTGGGGGTTCTAATGGGGTACAAAGAGAATGACACTCGTGACAATAAAGAATGGTAGTAGTAATAGACCAATAGTTTAAATGGACACGAGTTAGATCTGAACAAAGTTACTCTCAATACAGCCATCCCTTTAGTTTGTGCTTATTTTTTCCACTTGTATCGCTGAGTTCACTTGTCTACAAAAGTAACAGCTAAATAGAATTTATCAAAATAAAAAGGGTTTTAAACTCTACCATTTAAATATTGATGAAGAATATAATCTTTTGTGATCATACAAATTCAATATCATCTAAAGTGATGGTAGAGTGAAAACAATTTAACTTATAAAATGAATAATGGACACTACAAAATTGGTTTGGAGTCATTTGGACGTTTGTTGGCAACAAAACATTTTACAATATGTGCCCTATTTCCACTCTGGCCTCAAGTGACACAATTGGTCTGGATGAGTGAGAGCAAGGAGATGGTGTACCATGCCTAGGAAGCGAGGCTGTCAATCACAGATACCATTAAAACGTGGACATATATTCAACATGCCGTCTAAATATAACACAAACATGGCAAATACAGAGCATACCAACAGGCAACAAAATAGCTCATCAAATTCTGAATGCTAGATTATATTAAATGCCAATGTAACATTAAAACATAAAGAGACACACTATGTTTGAAAGACACACCACTAAAGTGTGTATTTTAAACAAAGTACATATTTGTAATATTTCACATATGTATTCCTATTTCGTGTTTACATCAGTTCCCCTACATTTTATACTCTCAATTTATATTTTTTCCCATCTTGAGCAACGGTTACAAAGTATTTCCTCTGGGATTAATGGAGTACCCTTAATCTTTCAAATAAAAATCAGGCATCACTTCTTTAGTAGTACAATGAAGGTCAATAGGACATGTGGCTCAGGCTTTTTCTCTGACATCAGACCCCTCTACGTTTCATTGAATTCCGATCATTCCGATAAGCACGTACTGTCTTCATGAGGCGAGATCAGTTTCTTCAAGGCCAGCATCTCCTCGTGCAGTCCGTTGAGAGTGAAGCCGAGGTACTCCTCCGCATCCTCTTGCCGACCCTGAAAACACAACACCGTTGCGCGCACCAATTAAACGGTGTTACCTCACCTCGAATCGCCACAACCGCATTGACGCAACACACGCGGGACGCACACTCGCACGCGTCAACCGGGGAACTTGTGTGAGTGTTGGTGGAATGGGCTGGACGAGCAAGATAAGATGACCAGAGAAGCGCTCATCAACAAAACCTGTGCTGAATGCATCAAATAGTTTCAATTTTAACCATAAATGAGGTTTGACTCAGGTGTCTGGTCAGGGCTTTTTTCAGATGTATTGACCAATGCCTGTATAACTGAATGAGGCATCAGCAATTAAACAAAAACAAAAAAAAAAACATTGTTTAGTAACTGCATAATACTGAATACATAAAAAAGAAAAAGGGTTTACGATGTTTGTAATCTGGATAAGATGACGAAGCAAAAAATCCTACCTTCTCGGAGAGACTTGACTTGATGAGTGTAAGTAGTCTATAAATGTACGTTGGCTCAAAGGGTACACCTGGTCGAATGTCTTTCACTATCTTATCACCAGCAGCTGAGAATTGAAAACGTAGACCAGCATTATTAACAAAACGGCAAAACTCAAAACCCACACTTGAGACGTCAGGATGCAGTCAGACCAACGTACCTTGATGTTTGGGTTTTGATGGCACGGGCATGTTGTTGAACTCATTTACGAGCCTAACACTGTTGGGAGCAGAGAGGTGTACACAGCGATGGTCAATGATCACAGTACGATTGCTCATTAAGAATGAAACACCGTCTGAATAAAACAGGTTTGCATGATGAGGGAAGGAGTTCCGGGTTACTTACAAGTTGTCTATCATGGGTGTGGAGGTGCAAGGTCTCTGGGAGTCATTATGCAGAGGAATGGACTTCATTAAGTGATACATGGGGGGGCATGCAATCAGCGCCTGTAGGGTCTGAAAACGGAGTTAAGAGGAAACAGCCACTCTTCATTGAGATTAATGCAGCATTGAGTACCATAGGCTGCGTTGAAACTAAACATACAGATGAGAGCATTAATTTAAAAAAGAAGCCTGCAATCACATTTTAATGTCTCATTTTGAATTAGCCTGGAATGAAATAGAAGATCAAAACATGTCATTTTGTATTGGTCACAGCATGGCATGAAGATGCTCTTCTCCCAACTGTAGACGAGACTTTTGTCACAGTATAGGGAAAGCGTTTCTCTTTTGTCATCACTTTGCACAAATTGGTATGATTAGATTAAAACACCAGCCACCGTGGCTTTTCCTGGCTTCGTTTCGGCGTCCTTCTACGTTGTCATCCAGTGTAAAGACGTGACATCACCAAACACTGGAAACCATTGCATCACTCGTCTCAAATTGCACTGCATACCAAACAGAAGCAATATACTGTTGAGACTGATTGGGCAATGATTTCATTCTGCCTATCCTCTTCAAGTGGATATGGTGTTCAGCAGACATAATGGCAAATTCCCTGCAACTACTGGGATGCATTCACGTGACATCGGTAGGTGTAAATATCAAGAGAATATCAGGTTAACGATAAGCCAGAAGGCACAATTATGAATGTAAAAGGATACAGCGTTGATATAACACCAGTTCCCCTTGTTGATCAGTCCCCTCGGTTGTAAAGACACTGGTTTGTGTATCAACTTCACATTGTCAATAAGTTCTGGAAATGAAAAATTTGTTTAAAAATCAAAATCAACATCTCCATGCATAGGCAAATTAAATGTACACTTCCAAAATGTATCAGTTTGGTATTATGTGTACACACGGTCACCCAAAGTCCACAATGTCCCTTATTCCACTCTGGCCTCATGTGACAATGACACAATTGGTCTGGATGAGTGAGAGCAAGGAGAGGCTGTACCACGCCTAGGAAGGGAGACTGCCATTCAAACGCAGCTACCATGGAAACGTGGACATATATTCAACACAATGTCTACACAACACAAACATCGCAAATAATGCATAGAATACCAATATAGGCAACAAAAATGCCAATTGCATCTGCTTGACATGTTCTAATCACTGATACGATTAGAACAAATCAAATGATCACATTTGCTCAGTAAAAGAAAACATCACTACTCATGTTGCCGCAGATGGACATTTCTAAGCACACATTATTTTAGAGTAAAGGCAACTAAAAGCTAACATTAGTTAGCTTTTAGCCTCCATCCTGGTGTGCAGATCTTTGAGACGGTTTGTTTCCAGAGGCCCTTTTAGATTACTCCTAGGGTCGGCTGAATCCAATCATACTAAAGTAAACATTTAGGCTGTGACTGTTGCATGCCGGTCGGGGGAAACCCAGCCGGCTGCATTTGTATACAGACCCAGGCCCCAGCAGAAAGCTTGTTTGGGCTTCACCACATCAGATATATGGCTCTTGAGCAACTCATTATATTGCTCAGCTGCCTGCCAACTTCATTATCCTGAAAATCCGTTGTGTTTCATTATAAGTTGTGTTTCATTATATTCGATCATTTCACTTAAAACGATTCAAACGAGTAAACAATTTAAGCACAACCCCACCAATATTTGCTAAGGCTCAAAAACGGTGGCTCCAGAAATGTATCCAGTGACAGATGGAAGTATCTATCTTGTATGCACCATCAACACCTAGTGTTCAAATTGTTAACTCAACGTAACACATACAATGAGCATTCATGGCAAGTAATACTGCTGATTATATACACTTATTGCGTATTATATACAATTATACTAATAAATCATTGTTATACATTTTTTTGAATAATGAATACAAAAAGGGATCCTATGCATTTCGTAGGACCCATAATAATAATAATATCCACTGTCACAGAGTGTAGAGAAAGCACAACCAACTCAATGCTGCCATCTGGTGGGGAGAAAAGGCATAAAGAAGCAATGATGTCTGGCTGTTGCCAGACACGCATTTGAAATGAGTGAAACCAAACCAACCAAAGGAGGCGAGAAGATAAACGGTATCTTGAGAAGATAAACGGTGCATGTTGTAACAACACTACCTGCAAGTTTAGGGGCCATAGGATCCTCGGAAACATGGACAGGGCTTTCTTTGACCTCCCCGGCTTTCTCAGGTTGCTTTGGCACCACGGGGGAGGGAGCCACGACCTCCACGACGTTCTTCACCTCGACGAACGCCTGAGGTCCACCAGGCAGCGGCTTGGATTTATGGAAAAGGCTAGCCCAGGATTTGGGAGGGTTGGCAGAAGGGGCGGATGATGCGTGAAGCTGCTCGGAAACTAGCGGGGCCACAGAGTCTGGGGAAACTGGCTGAACAGGCCCCACTGCCTCACATCTGTCCTCCGCGTGTCCATCGGTACTGGCCGCGGCATCGGATTCAGCAAGCCCATTGGCCACCCCAAAGTCTCCGGCCTCCTCTGGTTCGGTGGCGGCGGTATCCGAGGAGGATATGGGGCTGGCCACCGAAGCCGTGAGAGGAACGGGGGACTTGGGGCAGGGGCTCTGTGTACCACTATCCAGACATTTGGGACTCTGTAGGGTCAAATGATCTGGCTGCTGATCGGCCATCTGGGGCTCCTCTGTCACCCCGCTGCTTTGAGAGGAGGTGGACGATGAGGACGTTGCATTGTTACCGTCTAATAGAGAGGCAGCTCTGCTCGTTAAGTCCAAAGAGGAGAGGCCAGGGCTAATACAAGTCCTCTGGTCGACTGTGGCCACGGGGGCAAAATTGGCTTGCACCACCACAGCTGTTGGTGTGACAACAGAGACAGGGCCAGAGGAGGAAAGTTCAGCCCCCGACAGCGCCTTGGCAACCACATTGTCAACACCGTGGTTTGGGGCACCGAGTGCATGTCCATTCAGTAGCCCTGGCACGGGCATCCCATCTGCCATTGTTCCGCCACTGCTGCCGTACCCAGGAGACCCCTCAAGGTAGTTGTAATATCCCGGAGGACGTTTTTTCTTTTTCCTTCTCTCCCGGGGCCCGAGGCCTCCAGAGATGCCGTCCATGTCCTGGCAGACCTGGTGATTGTCGACAGCGGACGCCTCCGAGTCGGGACAATCCAGCAAGTCAAAGTGGACGCAGTCCATTACGTCCGCTGATGGGCCAGCCGACTGCAGGGAGTTCTGTGCCGACGGGCAGCCCAGGATGAACTCTGGAGCCTGGGGGTTGAGGGTGCTGGACACCTTGAAGAGAGGGTCCTTCACCCCAACAGGAGTAGACTCCATCACCTCATCCACACCAAACGCAATGGGCTGGTAGTCTTCTGCTGTGAATAACATTAAGTCAGCAAAGACATTTAAGAAAAAAGGATTTCTGCCTCCTCCTACACGATTTACCCTATTCAAATCCATAAAAATGATTGCTATGTAATGCTGAACTTTGATATGTAGTTTGATTTTTTTTTTTAATAAATCCAAAATAACTTAAACTAGGATCATGTGGATGGTCGCTAGCAGTAAGCCAAGTAGACAAAGCAAAACAAAATTTACACATACAATTATTAGATAAACTGATTGCTGAAGAAGTCTGGAATAACCTTGGCAGATGTACGATTTTAGAGAAACAATCTCAACAAATAAGTATGCATGTGTACATTTTTTAGATTTACAAATATATAAACCAAGTCAAGGTAAACTTGACATTTGTGCTTATGATTTACTTTAAAAAATCAAGTCATCTTAACCTCATATAAAGAGCTTTTTAGTGAATTATTAACAGAGCAGTGATAAACCACATCAATAAGAGTCACTCAACATTTTCAAATGATAGGTTATTTAAGATTTTGTAAAGACAACAAAAAGAGAAACATTAGTAGGTGCAAGTCAGTTAAAAATCATCAAGTGCCCTTCAAAAGGATGCAAAAGGAGTCTTTGAAACATGGCTCCCAGGCCCCAAGGTATAGCAAGTCAAAGTTGGAAAAGGATGGATTTCCTCCAATGGGCCAATTGTTAGTGTTTAGAGATTAAAAATGCAGTCAAACCTGCATTATGTAAAACTAAATTGAAGTCAGAAGCTGTACAGATGTTAGCAACCAAATAACTATGCCCATGTCAGTAAGGTTAAGATGGGACTGCTCAGTTCTTCAAAGAGGTAACAAGACATTCAAACCTGACCCCAAATGCAGAGTTAAAGCATTATTTTAAAAAATCAAAGAGGATAAAAGATAATTTTGTCAAGTGTCAGAGCATGCAGAGCTCTAAAGATTAAACAAACAGGCAGGAAAAGATATGGACATTGTTTAGAAAGCCACCAGTTATATAATCCTGGATTTAAATTTGTAAGCAGAAGTACGACACCTATTCAAGTCAGACCCCAAACTCACCGCAAACCTGCCGTCTCATAGACTCCATAATGTAAGGTACAGCAGGAGTGCAGTGACTTCCTAAATAATCAATACAAATCAAGGTAAGGATCAATTGTTATATGAAGAGGCTGCCACTTAAAGAAAAAAAAAAGCTGACACATTGGTGGCTTTAAATTTAAGGAATGATGAGGTTGGTTGCATCTTTACTAATCCTCTGCGTACACAGAGCTATCAAGCCTGCCATTAATAGTCCAACCAACCCAAGCTTTCAAATAAATTAAATACTCAAGTAAAATCATAAAGTCATGGCATGGAATTATTTGAGTACCTCCAAGAGGACAGGTGCTGCTTATAGGATGCATGACGTTTTGAAAAGTAACCAATGTACATTAAGTAGACTTACCAGTAGACTGACTGACACAGGGGACTTTGTCATTGAATGGAGGAAGCTAAAAGAATAGTTGAGGTCAAGAGGTTAATACTCAAATACATTGTGGGTTTGACTGTCAAGTTCAACAACAAATATAACAATTATTGGCAAAATTCTCGTCATCCAGATGTATCGTAATGTTAACGATTCTCCTTGACATATCAAATGAGACCAATTCAAAATCTGAAATAATGTGGACTGCATACACAGGCATTAATAAATAACAGTATTGTCTTTTAAATGTTTGCATTTAGTTTTTCACATGCGATCCAGAGTTCTATTCTTATATACAAATGTTTCTTACCTCAACATAACAGCGTGGAGTTACAAAGAACTGATTGATTTCGTCAGGGCTAAATTCCCCAAAGATGTACTGTGAAGAAAAAAACAAACATTGCCGACAGCATTATGAATATTTAGTAGTAGTACTTTGAATGAAATGTAATTTCTCAATCAAAACAATAACAACAGACGTAGTTTGATGACGTTGTGAAACAGCGTTGGATAATGGGAGTTGTTCTCACCACCATTGCTGGTGAAAATCTCTTATGTGACTCAAAATCATGTTAACGGACAAGTTATTGTATTAAAGTTTTATTCGGGTTCCGTTAAGTAACGTTTATTGAAGTTATGTAATTTAATTCTAATGATATAGCCACAAGTAACATAACGTTAACTTGCTAACTTACAATTAGATGAGTCGACAACCACAACAGTTTTAGAATAATGGTATGTGGGGTAGCCCAGCGCAGTTGTGTTCAAAACAAACAATCATACTAAAAATAACTTTATGAGCATGCTGAACATTGTTGTCTTTCCTAAACAATAGTCTAACTAATTATGCAATCATTTGTTGCGCAACACAAACAACTACAATCAATGTTTTAACGGAGCAAAAGAGATGGCTACATGGCTGTAGTTTTTGCTGCCTTCAACTATAACTCCAAGTATATTTTGGACACAAAAAATCAATAACATTTGTCTTCTGACAAGGCTGTGTGCTTTAGACCTACAGATTCCTTTAGGCACACTCATCTCTGTGGCGGAAATGTCATTGGCTGATGCTAATAATGTGGATTCTTCAGCTCAGCTCAAGGGAGCTGGCTGTCTTTGTGAAGACAACCAGCTTTCCTCTCTTGGCTATAATTAACTTAATCCCAGTAACACTGTAGCTGAAAAGCTCTAGCACATGCCTTCCATTGACAGTTGGGATGTTCCTGGGGACTAGATTCCCTGACAGTTAACCGGAAGCTTTCTGAACAACTAGTCTACAAAAGAGAAAATGCTTAGAAATCTGTCAAAACGTCTAATCGTGAACAATCATAATTGGCAGCAAAAAGCTCTTGTTTTGACCCATGTTTCCATAATGGGAGAAAATATACCAAGGTGTAGGATAAACCATTATAAAATCCTAAAATGTATGTTTAAAATACAACATCGATAACCAGGTTCGGTATTGACTTTTTTACTTTGCAGCACTGGTGCTTAGGGTTCGTTAATTTTTATTGATATCAATACCATTTGAGACTTCTTAATGATTGGAGTCTTTATCGATACCACTATTGGAGCTGTAGTCTCCAGCTCGACTAGTCGATTGGTTGGTCGACATGCTCTCGTCCAACCAAATTCTCATTGGTCGGACAATCGCCGGTAACTTTCACTTTCATAAGGAGAAACGCGCTACATCAATAGCCTTC
>JAOPJO010000034.1:9118820-9135292 GCA_027123675.1 Molva macrophthalma | reverse complement strand
CCGCGACCAATCGATTGGTCGAAGAGAAGTTACGATTTCAGTCGACCAAGATTTTCTTTGGTTGACTACAGCCCTAACCACTATCGATACTTTTATATTATTTGGTGGAAAGGCGGGGCGACAATGAATTCTTAACAGAACTGGTATTTCTTGTATTGTTTAACCGAGTCTGTGAATGTTTGATTATTTTTCTTTGTTTATGTTTCATGTTTAAGTATTTTTTTTTTTTTATACTGAAGTGTTGGTTAATGTTTAGTATTTCTGAAGGAGTAATTTACAGTCTTGTACAGGCTATTTGAACCATGGTAAATGCAGTAGGCATACTTATTTATTTATCTACGCAATATTTAAATCTCCCCTCTCTGTCCCACAATAGTTATCTCTCATTTCAAATGAATGAGAATTTTAGGAAATATTGGATGAATATTACTATTATGGCATCCAATCCAAAACTGAAGTTGGGGCGAGTGGAGGAGGATGATGAGGATTCCTGCAATGACAGCCGGAGTTGGTGATGTTCCGACTCCAAGTCAGTTGAAAGTACTGTGTTTTGGTAATAACCGATCCGCAATGTGAAGGTGCTTAAGCATTGACGTTGGGTTCCCAACCCTTACAATAAATGAACTTCAGGCATAAACGGCATTTGGCTTCCTCCTTTTCGTTGGCTTTACTGAAATGTAGCCAAGCCTTTGAACGCTTTACCCGTTGAGCATTCCCATCAAGCAACCAAATGAGAAATGAAGCGAACAAGGGCGTGATCCAATTAAATTCTTCTTAGTTTAGTTAAGCGATTGGCAGGCAATTCACTTGAATTCAATAACTTCATTAGGCCATCAATCTATGTTTGTGCTCCAATTATTGGATTTAAATAACATGGCTGATCTCTCGAGATTTAACGTTACATTATAGGACCCGCTAGACTCTATAGCCGTATCGATAAGCTCGGACCTTATTGATTTTCAGGTTTTGAGAAATTTGGAACCGGGTCCTTATAGGACCGGGTCTCGACCCCCATCAGTGGTGCTCCCCAACTTCGAAAAACCAGAAAAAATGTAAGAGCACCCACCAAAATGTAAGGAGCACTGTAGTGAAATGTACATTTCATTGATACAAAAATTCTGATGCTGATTTTGAAAAATACGTTAATATAAATACAATCCAATAAAATCCAATAAAAAAATTTAAGAAACACTCAATGTTTGCTGGTTCATATTGCAAGTAAGCCCACTGACTGAAAAAAATAACAAATTATATTCTTAACATTAAACTTAAACTAATGGAAAATGTATTTCCATAATAATCTAGTTCAGAGCTCACCATTAAATTTTGCATTGCAGTGTGTCTTAAATTTTTCAATTTAAATGCAAGTCTCTTTTAATGCACTAATTAATGTACCAACAAAGAAACACAAATAAAGGTTAATAATCTCAACAAGGCACATACTGAGTCTACTAACTAAAGTATGTAAGAAAGGCCCATTTGACAAAAAAAAAGAAAAAAAGGTTGCAGGTTCCAGAACAATTATTTGCACACACAAAGACGCTACAAATTATTTTGTATTACTAAATATGCACATTGCATTTTAGGAGGATCTGTGACCAAAACTGTCACAATTTCTAATCCTGTATAGTTTGTTGGTGGTGCAGGGTGTTACAGGTAAATGTCAGCAACACTTGAGAAAAGATGCAATTAATTTAGTGGCAACACAATTAATCCCATTGCAGCATTAAATGTTGAGAAGGCAGGCACAGAAAATGCTACTCAAGCATATGCACGTCTTTGCAAATGAGGCCCTGCGACACTGAAATGGCACTATAAGCAACTAACAGTCAACTATAATCCAATGGCCTAATGACGTCGGCGATCACAACAGAAAGAATGTCCCTATGCCCATTTCCACACGCATGCCAAACGTGCCACACTAAGCTTCTATTGCTGTTCATTTAAACTGAGGATTACAGCATATTAGCCCTCTGCATGATTTCCATGCATTCATCATCAGTTATATGGTAGGGCTGGCACAAACGCGCATCTATAGATATCCATCTATAGACATTGATCTATATCTATCTATATATATCCCTCTCTATATCTATATCTATATCTATATATCTATATCTATATCTATACACACACATCTATACTTTATTATCTGTGTATTTTAGTTGTATTGCAGTCCAAGTACTCATACAAAATCTTAACTATTTTTGGTCGTCTCTTGACTAGTAGTCAGCATATTTACATCAATGTAGTGTTGTGGGACACTTGCAGTTTTGTTAGACATTACTGACTGTTCTATAGTCAGTTGTTATTGTAGTCTTTTGTAAACCAGGTCATGTAAACAGGTTACTCGAAATACACTAAATTCACCAAGTAATATTGTATGTCATGTTATTTATCATTGTTCACAAGAAGTCAGCCACATTACGAAGATTAAGCAATGGTTTAGTCAGCCATCGGATACGTCTCACTATTATGTCTATGCAGTCTATGATAAAAACGAGCAGCAGCAGATGAGAACACCGCCACTGCAGTCTTTAGTGTCAAACTCATTGTTGACTCAAACCATTATCAAAGTTTATTATAAGTATGTGAAGCAAATGACTCACCCGAAGCTCCCACAGGGTTTCCCATTCATGTATTAGACTGGTGGCCGGCCAGTCTAATTTCAACCACCAGTCTCCAGCACAGATTAAAAAAAGATTGCGGCTGCAGTAGATACTGTTACCAAGGAGGTTTCGAGTAAAGGTTTCCTCAGATCGAAAACTTCAAAAGTATGAGAATCGCTTAAATTTGAGAACACGCGGTTCTGTATGATCGGCCCCTTAATGAGTTTAGTCTATTCATGTTTATAAGAGAAATAACCAACGCGTTATTATTAGACGGGAGAGCTTTTGCAGTTGTGGCTGCTACATAGGCTCATTATTAAAGTCATAATCGCTCGCTTAGTTTTCTTGTTGTAGTCCATTTATTTTCTCTTTCCCATTATTAATATGTAATTCCTGTATCTTAAGCCTCTAGATCATGTTTTATTTGATTATAATGCACATGAAAAATAGATTTTCCATGAAACTCAATGTTCTTTTTTAAGGAATACAATGAAGGATCCTAGGATCGACCGCACTGTCTGCATCTTTAAAAGTTTGGTGAGGTGCTTCTCCTACAGCTAAATGCGTAAGAGGGACCTAAAGACGTCCCAAAAGGAAAAGCAATCCATCAGGAAGAGGGCAATTGCTCATGTACAGTCAGATGATTAGAAAACCCGAAATCTCATCTACACATGGCAGGACAGTGATGAACTGGTGGAGTTTACTGATACACTATCCAGCTAGACGTTTGTAAGGGTACGTTAGGCCAGTCCTCCACCTTTTCAACTCAATCATGAAAGTTGAAGATGTGGACCTTGAAGATGTGGGCCATCAAGACCAGAGACCTGGTCAACCTCAATGAAAAATGCAGTGACCCACTGACAGGGGAACTGCTTGACATGGCCTCTGCCGTTTCCTCGGTTCAAGCTATAGTCATGGTAGTATTCAGGGATGCAAACAAGTAAAGGGTACAAAAGACGAAATCATTGTGTCAACAGGGAAAAACTCCCACCACTAGGGGGCCGAGGGCATGCTCCCCTTTTTAAAATGTAAAAAAGATATTCACTTTGCATTGAGCCTCATCAAAACCCCTCATTTTTAAACAACTAAATTAACTTAATCGACTGGCAAGTCAAAGGTAAACGTATCACTAAAGTTAATTGTATTATTTATTTGCATGTTGGCCTAATATTCAATTATCTTAGTCCCAAAATAGTCAATACTCCCTTGAAATACATTTGAGTATTTTAACAAATATGACTCACTATGTAGATCATATTATGGCATCGAATCCAAAGCTATATGACACTACATACCATGTCTGCTAATGTAGGAACAACCCCTTAATTGCTAGGGACAGGAATTGGCAGGAACCTCACGATACTACAATTTGAGTGCCGTAATAACTGCGAAAACCTTTCCCTTTTCCTTCTTAAAAAAAAAATTGATTGAGTCAACATGACGATACAAGTATTAAGGAAGAGAAGAATCCCGATACCAACTACCAACAGGAACCGATTTTTCCTGCTACCCCAATCATGTGCAAGCTCTTTGTTCGTGCTAGGCTTTAAGTACAAGGTTAATACATCCAATCAAATATCAAACAATCTCATCTTAAACCAGGTAACTCCAAACATTTAAATCTATTGGAAAACTATTGGAAGACTTTGTGTTTAGAACCAATGTAGGCGCATTCCTAGACCTTACCTTTAACTTAGTGAGAAAACTAGTGGAACAGGATCAGAGATGAGCTCTAAAATACATCTGAACATATTTCTTGAACGAGATTAAGTTAGCACACTAATTAGCAAGTTCACGTTTCAAGAAAGTACCTATAGGTAAGGCCCGTGTAACACAGAGTACACATTATCATTACAGCATAAGTAAGTCAAATCAGTGCCTGATTGTGAGGAGGACCCATTGGAGTGCTGGAGGGAACATCAGAAACTCATCCCACGGCTCTCAGAAATGGCAAAAAAGTTCTTGCAGTTCTTGCATACTATTTGCAAGTTCCCATTCTGAGAGGATGTTTAGTAGCCTGGAGAACATCCTGATCATGTGAGGTCACGTGTTCAGTCTGGACCTCTAGGTGCCCACATAGATTTCCTGAAATTACAATGTAATCAGGAACAATCAGCAACTGTGTCGTAGTTGACATAAAATACAGGACCCCGCTGACAATACAGTAACAGCGTCTCCCAAAGCAACGAGCAGTAACATTAACATTAGTAGAGTAAACCCAGCCAGTGCAGTTATTGCAGACCTACTCAATAACAACTAAATAACTCAATAACAATTAAACAAGAATAAGAGTATGCACTACTGGAGTTTTTCAGCGTAAGATACGTTTTCACCGTTCTTTATCCTGTGTATCCACTGCATTCACCGAAATCGATGTGGGCGGCAATAGGTCCAGACTGATGTGTGTAGCTAAACAGATTGTGAGGTCAAGTGATCAGGATGGTCTCCAGGCTAGGTGTTTAGCACTTGGGGCATATTGTTACCTGCCTCCACTCCTCCCCTAGACCAGATGTTGATAGGCTGTTTTTTCTTGCATGCGCAATGTGACTGATCTTCCTGTTAGGGATAAATCCTTTTACTTGGTGCCATTTTTATAATTTAGTAAAATGTAATTGATATGTAGAATTAAAGCAGAAATACAGCCTAAAACTTTTGACATAAAACATTTTGGTGATGTACGCACCCAAGGTCCTGTTTTTCCAACATGTATTATCGTTACGTGCAATTTGTCACTGGCTGTCGTGTCAGGCCATTTTCCTACGTTACTCAAAATTACTTTTTCTACCCCTGCCCAACATCAGGAGTCAACATTCTGTAAATTGTACATTTATAAATTGTATAAATGAATCAAATGTATAATAATGATATGCATACCAGGCTTTATTATTAGTTGTGAAAGCTACACATATACAATATGTCACACGGCGATCAAATTTCGACCATCCCTTCGTGACAAAGGCCACGGGAATAGAGAGCTGTTGACTCGGCTGAGAGAGCTAGCCTGGCAACGCTAACTTTAACTTAGCCAAGGGTGCATTCAAGAACCATCAATGGCAGATTTATGGTGATGGATTTCAATCCTGTACCCCATGCTTGCAGGGAAAAGTCCAAAACTGAAAAGAAATGTTACCTTTCACATAACTATGGCCAAAACTGGGGAACATTTCGGTGTGCTGAGGCCATCACTGAGGCTAGAATGTTTTTTTTTATAAAAATGGATATCCAATGAATTGCTGCTTGACTGTTGAAACCTAGATGCATCTGCAATATCTGGGCCCCCCCGCTGCCAGAGCAGGTCAAATCGGCCAGGTTAGCAGTGACTACACAGCCCTGGTCATTGAACGAAGCTATGCCTTTGTGGCTGCTCGGAGCATAGACATCCATGTTAGGGAGATCAAAGCCCCGCCCAAAGCTCGCAAAGCATTCTGGATTTACGAGCCTGCTGGATCAGCGAAAACGTGCGTCCTTTTACTAAATTAGATTTCTCGACAGGAACATTGCAGAAATGTAATATCCAGTGATTGAGAGAGCAGCCCCCTGAGTTGTATATGGCTGCATAACTCCCTTAAAAGGAAATCAATTTGTAGAAAGTCCTATTTGGTTCCATTTATTAATATATTTATAAAATAAATTATTGTGAAGGAAGTTGCTATTTTAGCCAAAATCGTGCAGCCCTTCTCAAACTGTCTCACGATTAAAATTCTGAATCTTGAGACAGTATTGCACTTAAAGGACTCTCAACGTCAAGTGTATACCAATACCATAGGTGTCGAGTGGGTAACAAATCCGTTGGAAAACATTGATTTGACTTGAATCAACCTAATGAGCTGAAGATTTCACCCAAGTCAATATGTTAATATAACAAATCATCAGGTCTCAGTTCATTATTTTGGAAGTATTTCTGGATTGAAAGCTCAAACATCTTAAACAGTATTCAGTATTGTCATGTACTGTCCCATGTACTATGGTTGGTACTCTACAAGTATTTGGTTGACTTGGTTACAGAGTCCTAATATACTTTTGAGCATGTTCAGCTGAGGGCAAATAATAGTTTATGTCCTTCAAATAATGTTGCAGACTCAATATATTGGGATTGAACCAACAGCAACAAGTCTAGTACTATGAGGAACAGATTTGTTAAAAGGATTTAAACTCTTAATATAAAAAAATAAATACAGGCCTCTTATTAAAATACTTATTGTATGCTACAAACCTGAATAACAAGTAAACCACACTGTATTGAGACTTGGCATATGTTTGCCAAATCCTAATCCCAAAAGATCCACTCAATAAGTGACATTTGACCCATAAACATTCAATGACACAATTTCAGATTATATATTATCTTTTATATTAGTTTGGCCTATTTGTATTATATTGCACAATTTATTAAAATCTAAAATAGAATACCAAAGGATTCTGGTGAACTTTACACCATTTCAAGCAAACACAAGTGAGTAGTGTTATCTACCTGGATCACAGTGACATAGCCATTTAGCTCAATGTTAAATAGATTTAGACCGCTTCGAGGACGAAGTTCACTTAACAATGGTTTAGAATATTTAGTATGTTCAGTTTAGTGAAAAGCAGACATCTGACTCAGCACATATGTGCTTGGTCGCTCTTCAAATACGGGCCTATCCACATGATGGCAAACTTGTTGGAAATATTACTCAACTTATGAGCTAGCGAGTTCAGTTTCACCTAAAAATACAAGTGTTGATTGCAGAACGACAACTGAGACATTGCACCCACAAGAACGAATCATGTGCAAGGTTATAATGTATTTTTCAAATTAAAAATTTCATCGAGATCAAACCCCTTTCAGCTAAGCTATGGCCCACGCTGTCGCATTTTATTTAGCTAACTAGCAAGCTAGCTCTGGCTATGCCACACCACCTATCTAAAAGCAGCTAGCAAAAATGCTACTTTGCGATATGGAGTCATCTTACTCTGACTTATTGTGATGTAATTTGATATATTCAACTAAGTTCAGAGTTTCATTGGATTCCTCAATAACATGAAACGATCTCTAATTATTCATTACATAGGGCCCGTCTCAGCATTGAGCAGGTGGGTTATGTACATGAACGCAGCATTATTTTTTGAATTACCGTTATCAAATGGGTAACGTTAACGTTTCAATAATCACACCTGCTGCATCCCAGATTACAAGACGGTCCATGCACGAAAACCATTCATTACTATCTCAATTTACAACGAACCGCAAACGAAAGTGGACTACTTGAATGAGCGAAGACGGGGCCTGTCACCATGCTGGTGGCGTTTGAATGGGGGAACGGCTTCCTAGCCCTTAAGGAAGCATTGGCAATCACTTCCAGAACACTACAATGACAAATGTACTCTAACGTTTCGATTAATTAACAGACAGTGGTGTAGAGTGCAGGGCGTATGCAACACTATTGTGGGTCAAGTGACGACAAATACGAAGAGTATTTGTAAGTGCAGTATTGTAGCGCAAGACATTTTTGCACGCTAACGTTAGCTGCTAACTTACCTGGTTGCTGTGAGAAGCCATGCTTCCGGTGAGATTTTCTCCCCTCCTCCGATGAGATGAAAACTCTCCCAAGAAGATGTGATGGGGTGTTTGTAACCGTTAACAACGATGGCCTACTTAGACGTCATTTTCATTTTGCCACCAGTGTCTTGACAATTTTACTTTAAACCATTACAGCAAATCATGCTGCTCCCTTAATGTCATCGCCATTTCTAGCATTTTACTCCCTTGCTAGCTAGCTACCGCGCGGTTGGTGGATAGTGACAGTGACTAGCAGCATAGAATAACGAAACCCATTTCCGGCGAATTATTCTTCGGCTTTTAGCCTTCATAGTAAAAGTACTCTCTTGGCATTTGATCACTTTGTGTAAAATCTCAAATGGAAATTGTAATATTTACTTATTTTAGGTTATTTTGATGGTGGATTTTCTAACTTTTTGTATAACATTGTACTAATGTATAATTTGGGACATTTAGAGGTAAAGATGCCTATTTTTGTTTATAAGCATTGGATTTGTGTAAAAATAAATATATAGGCTAATTTTCTGTGAGCTTCTCTATTGTTTTAATCCATAATGGGTTGTGGGTAACATTTTAAATAAGTTCCATCCTCCGTGGGCCCCTTTGGAGAATTAGTGCATATGCCACATAAATTAGAGTGTAAATAAAGCTCACAAAGCTTTCTCTCTTCTTGTAGATTTTGCACCATTACATATATGATTGCTACTTAGTTTGTTTAATTTAAACCCACATTGTACGCTGAGCAGAATATAATGAGTTTATTCAGATATTGTCATTTGAATTGAGCCACAATATCAATCAAATGTTAGAATACGATACCAGAACAACAATTACATTAATGTTTTATTTAAATCGTTTGTTTCGCTGGCATTTACTGCTGTTAGTAATGTAGTATATTTACTTTGAAAAGCAAGTAAACTTAAACGGAAACAGTTTATTGACTACTTTTTTTTGCTGCTCTAGAAAGGACTCCGCGTGTTTGGCAGCCGATGGATTAGATTCAGGAGGATATATGGCTTGTACATCGTGACGTCACATCGCAATGACCGCCTTCATTTATAGGAGAAGTAGTCAGAAGTATAGGAGCATAGCATAATAATATTAATGGTAGTTATAGTGTTTTTGTATAGTAATCTAGTAATCTAGTAATTAATCATGAAATTATTTGTCATTATGGGGTAACATTGTTGTGTTAAACTGTCATTCTCATGCGAGACGTGGCAAAACAAAGTTTTAATCAGCCTAGGATACAGTATATTTACGTTTATTTAGGATTTGACATTACTAGAACTCTCTTGAGTACTCTCAAAATGGCGGAGGATCGCCAACAAGAAATCCCATGATGCATTCTGATGTACAATCATACGTAAATTATTGTAATGTGGTGTGGTAATGTTGCAGGAACGTCGCTGCAACGTAAATTATAGTTATGTAATTTTGTAATGTTACAGAAACGTCGCTAAAAAGTGACAGATAGTAATGTAATGCTGCAGGAACGTCGCTGCAACGTAACTGATAGTAACTGATGCTTCAATAGTGGCCTTGGAAGGAGGCCTGGAGGGAGGGCTGGGATTTTCGGTTGGATACCTTCAAAATCGAGCTTACTCTTGCTGGTTTTGCGTACACTCCCTTTAAGAATGATGTCTATTTTATTTTTTAAATATATCTCATTTGAAAACCAATATAATATGTACACAAGAAGAATGCTTGAGTAAAAACATTTAGAGGGTAGCTAAATCATAACAGATTTCAACTTTGTTATTATGAAACTAAACGTAAAGTCTTGTATAGGGGCATTTTCCAACGACCTGGAGCATCTTACCTCACGAGTCACTTTGATCTATACAGCTTTGGTATATAGCTCAGGCTGGGGCACACACACCACATGCGTACACAGGCTACAATTTGCCACATCACCCCAGTCGCTTAGCCTACACTAGCGAAGTATTGACGTTAGCTAGCTAGTGCTACAGCAAGCTCATATTGCTAGCTATAACAATATTATCGTGACAAATTCAGCTAGTTAGTCTTTTAGACTAATAATAATAAATTAATTACCGTTGGTTAACTATTATGTTATTGTGTTAGATGATGGTGTAGGCCTACATACTTTCTCAGAAATCTGACATAAGCAAGGCAAGCCTATTCTAAATCATTAAGCCCTTGGGGGGGCTTCTATAGCCCATATCGGGAGGGTGTCTTCCCTCAAAAATCCTACTCTTTCACTTTTCCATATTACAAAACAATGTCTGTTATTGTTATTTTTGTTCAAATCTTACCCCGGTTGTAAAAATGTACGTGTACATATGTATATACGTAGGTTTAGACATGTGTACATATGTCTGTGTACGTATGTATGTATCTGTATGTGTGCATATGTGTGCATACTAGAGGTTACCGGTTCAGGTGAGTCATGGTTTGGTCGTTTCGCGGTTTTTGGTCACGGTTTTGGTCACAGTTTTTGGTCATGGTTTTTGGTAACCTATATAGGGAAATCTTTAACCTTTAAAAACCATGGGGCTCACTATGGAAGTGCACTGTTCCTTGTCCATGCCCAAATAAGTCTCCCGCGACCTTGTATGCAAATCAGGCAACCCCAAGTTGGGTACCGACCCAGAGGTTGGGAACCCCTGCACTAACATAAATGTCTGCCCTAAAGAGTTATTTTTCTTCACATTCTGTTTTTTATGAAAAATAAACATAACCAAACTTAAACCAATAGGCCTATAAAGTGCAATAATCGTAATCATGTTTAAATCCTGCGTCTTCAACTGCGGAATATGCCATTTTTCTATTCAAACATATTTAACAACTGCGTCCGCGAATACCAATAGCGTCCAGCTGCAGACCTCCAGCCTCAGGCCCACCTCCAGCACTGGGACCCATCTCCATCGGCAGGACCCATTAAGGTGGAAAATCCCTTTATTGTCATGTAGTCAACTTTGTTGATAAGTAATTCTGTTTATCTGTGTTTTTAATTTCCATGTATTTAAGTTCCCTAGTTTCTGCCCCAGTTTGTCAGTTCCTTGTTTGTTGAGGGTTTGTTTCTGCCTGCTTTGATGCCTTGGATGTTCCTTGAGTCGGATCTCTGCATTGACGTTCACCTTCCTGCTCAAGCCGTGACACGATTACTGTAACTCCCTGTTTTCATGCCTCAGTCAAGCCACCCTTGCCCACCTACAGATGGTGCAAAAGGCAGCTGGCAGGCTCTTAGGTCCAGGCGTAGGTTTCACATCACCCAAATCCCGATGTCCCTGCACTGGTTGCTGGTTAAGTTCAGAATTAATTTTTAAATCATTTTAATTACTTTTAATGCACTGAAAGGTCTGGCTCCTATTTATAAAGCTAGAGCTATTACAGATGGTCTTGTCGGGGTCTGCTGTCGGGGTCGGACAAGGGATAAGATGTATGCAAATAAACAGCACTCGCAGCACAAGTAATCAACAATGTCCAAGTTACTTGCATAAATAATAACTAACATGTTATTTAGAGTAAACTAGTATTAACTAATGGTAACATGCGGCTATAATAACAAACATTTAACATGTTTGCTCACAGTGCAGGTCAGGCCTCGATTTGTTTGTACAGAGAGTACAAAATAGGCTTTATAAGAAATATAGTATTTGTGAATACTTATTTTATACTAGTTTATTTTATTTATTAATTTTGTACCATTGTACCACAGTGTACCTCTAACCATTGTCTATATATGCTCCTTAAAATGACCTGTATCTTGAGTTGCTTTGGATAAAAGTGCCTGCACTAGGCATACTGTAATAATACTTTTCACTAAGAAAAATAAAATGGGACGCAAAATGATTTATGTTATAGTTTCTGATTTATTCAATTACATTTCACCATCTACATCATCTGAGAAGAGCCATGTTCCAATGGGTCAGTTATTCAGCAATATCATCTTTAAAAATAACTATGGTTACATGTAGCAGTTCTGGCCTACTATAGCCCATCATAGCCATAGCATACCCTAATGAATGGATGTGTCCTCAATAGTTACTCATAAACTCACTCTGTTTTTGTCTTAAACTTGAATCCTGATCCTTCAAGAATCCCGATCCTTCAATGGAACGACAAACAAAACAGAATGCCACACAGATTTTTATTCCTATAGTTCTGTGTTAAATATACAGGTTTTAGTGGTGCATAATGATATAGTCTCTTCCCAGCATGTCTTCCAATAGGTTGCCCATCTCATCTGCCATCTGTTCATTTCCTACATACACACAATCCACAACAAGGCAGGGAGGAAAGCCAGTCCCTGAGTAGGACCTGATGAGACAAAGGTTTATAGGACCACTTATTATGCATTGTGTTCATTGTGGTACTATCCATATGGCATGCATATCCCTTCAGTTCATTCAAATAATGTATGCTCAAAAAAGCCAACTTTAAAACATACATTATTAATAATGTGTGCATCAAAGTAGAGAAATACATTAGTATACACAGTGTAATTTCTGACATATCCTCCATTGCAGCTACATCAGATTGCTATGGCATAACAATCAGGGACTGACTTCATTGACTTTAGATATGAACGAATAACACATATTTATGAAGTACGTAACGGTGAAAGTACACATGGAAATACCTGGGAGGTGCCAGCCACTGCTCTGTCCTTCATTGATCCCCTCTGAAAAACAACAGATACAACACATTGACCATACAGTCCCCAATCCTTTACCCTCCACCTCTTATAATGTACAACGTTATCTTATACATAATCAGCAGCAGCAGCAGATGGGAATGGTGTTCTGTTCAAACAAGCCCATTTGTACACAGGAGGGGGGCGGGGCTCTCGGGGCCCCATGCATGGTTCCGCTCACCCGTCCTCATCATGGCCAGGTGGACGCTGTTATCTGACACGTCGTGGCGCTTGCTGACCGAGCACACGTGTGTGCCGTAGTCCTGCGCTTGGACCTGTTGGATGGTGAGCAGGATGCTGCCTGGTCTGTAGGAGAGGCTGTAGCCCACGGAGCAGTTCTGGAAGTCCTTGTGCTTGATGTAATGACACAGCAGCCCTCTACCCGGGGGGCCCCTCCACTGTACCGACAGCTGGGGGACCTCCCCGTGGTCCTCGTAGTGGTACGCACAAGGCATGCTGACAGGTCGGCCAGGAAGAGTTAGGAGCTGGGTCATGCTGTCTACAAATAGGAGTGTTATGAGCATTGATTGGATAAAAGATGTGTCATGCTATTAATAATGCGTGTTTGTGTGTATAATCATTGACAGAGGGTATTTATATTTACCCTTAATATGCACTGCAGCCGTCATGTTTGTTCTTAATAGTTTATTTAATTCTTCAGAATATTAATAAAACCCTACCCCTGGCTTGGCTATGCCAATTCCTCTCCCTCTCCCTGTCCAACCCCAACTCTCTCTGTGATTAAGCTCAAATTGAGGTCTGGCCATCATGGTTCTCCAACAGACCAAACAAAAGATCAACAGCTTGTGTCTATGTGCATAAATATACCCCTTTTTTATTGACTTACCTTTTCCATCCGTGTGGGACAAAGCACTCCCCCAGCACAACGCAGCTACCCAGGTAGAGACATACAAAACTGTTCCCCACATTTTATAATGGCTCGTTATTATAGAATGCATCGATTATTATATTGAAGCTCTTGAGATATGCAACCGATAGGCAGCCTGTGCTCCTTTGTCTACATATGACTGACCTGCATGCACCGACATGAGATAAACTGTGTACAGTCGCTATGGTTACCATCAGGTTATCTCAAAGGAAGGTCCCCAATGTTTTAATAGTAATTTGATACATCAAATTGGAGATCATTTTTCAGTGAGTCAAATCTTCAACAGAAACGATAAATCACAACAGAAGTTTCTTTAATGTTAAATCAGTGCCATTTACAAATGTAACCTTTGATAAACATGTAAAGAAATATGTAATTTGAGCTAAAAACTATAATTTTACAACAACTGTCAAGAAACATTTACATCACAACCGCAACACTAAATAACACACTGTACACTTGCACAATCCTCAGAATGCTTGTATTTATATACACACTTTCAACCGTGTAAACACACACACGCAGACACACACGCGCGTACATACGCACACACACAAAGGCATCCCACACATGCATGCATTCACCACACACACACACATCTCTCTCTCTCTTTAGATGCATACATTCACAGGTGTCCCATTCCATACTTCAATACTGAACATTACATTTTTTAATAATTAAACATTGTTTCACTGTCTTGACATATTGACCTGGATAAGTAGAAAGACAGAGAGGGCAGAGTTTGGTATCTAAACAACTTGACTTCTCTCAGAGAGGTGAGATTCAATTAGAGCTTCATCTTATTGCCAACATACCCTAGGAAAATAAAAATGTTCTCCAGCTTTGTTTTTTCTTTTCTATTTGTGACAGACAGGTGCTTACCCTTTGCTGAACTGTCTGTGTTGTGTTGCTGTTATTTAACACAGTGCTTTAGGAAAGTATGTGACAAACAAATGATTAGAATCACAAGAATGGATCCTGCAAATCAAAGCAAAAGCGACAGCAACAGTACGAGTTCACATGACCGACAAGGAGAAGTAGAACATTGTGGTGGCTTTATTGCGGATGCTTTTGACCATTTCATCTGCTTTTAAAGCAGAACGTCAGTGGTAAAGCTCAGATCCACATGGGGCTAACTACAGTGCAAGATCATCATAATAAAAGGAACAGTGTTTAAATACACTTCATCTGCTTGTATTTTTTGTACATGTTTATTTCCTGCATTCTGCCTATTGTACTGTTCTGATGTGCTTTGATGCTGCTGATCCTGGTGGTTGTATAGCACACACTGGTTACTGGATTCCTCGGAACAAGCACATGGCGAACACCATGGCAAATAGCTGGAGAGGGGAACATTGTTAACGATTAAGCGATACATCTCTACTGCGGGATTTTGTAGCTGTTGGAAGAGCTGTTATCAGACATTATATATTTCTTTAGATATTAATTTATCCATTTATTATATAAGGGCAGAATAGCGTTGTGGATGGTGTGTTCGAATCCCACCCCAAAGGTTCTGGGTTCAATTCACAAATATCTGTAACCTACCGGTGGGAAATCGTGGAAAAATACACCTAACACTTTACTGTCACCTTGATGACCTTTATCAGTATTCAGGTTGGCTTGGGTAAAGGTGTCTCCCAAATGAATTATACTACATATTTTCTCCCACTTTACTGAGAAGTGCTGAAATCGACATCAAGGTAATCCAAGAGAGGTCATAAGAGAACATACTTCGATAGTCAGCACCACGATGGCCAGGGCCCCCGCCATGTAGATGTAGGTCTCAAAGTAGTCCACCACAGCTGAGTAACAACCCTGTATAAAGATAAACAGGTGAAGGTGAAGACAACAGCATTATGCCCTGGCAGCTCAGTAGAATGAGATCTATGCTAAATAACTCATGCAGGCGAAATAGACATTTTCTTGAATACATTTCAAAGTTCATTTAAAATGCATCGATTAATTGATTCTGTTTTATTTAGCCATTATTTCTGAGTGATCACATGTCAAACGCTATTTTACAGCAGTGCCCTGCCTAAAATGAGATTTTGAAAACCGAAAATGAAAATGTCCTGCACCAACACTGACACTGCAGTGCTAATAAAGTTTGCTCTTAATTATAATTATTACTCACAGTCAACCACAATGCAATCACATCTTCATTTGCATGCACACCAAATAGGACAGGTTTATGAGTATACATGGCATGCATTTGGAGGGATCAGACACCATGCTCTCTGGTGACCTTGTTGTGTCGGAAGGCCATGCTGCCGCTCAAGCACTGCTCCAGGCTCACGTGCTCCATGCCTCCAAGGAAACGGTTCCTCTGACAACAGGCCTCGGGCACCGCCTTCCTGGGGCTGATGAGCCTGAAGAGACTCTCCTCAAAGTCCTCTGGGCTGCTGACGCCACAGCAGTCAAACTGCACGGGATCAGAGGAAGGAACACAGATGCTCTTTCATACCCTCTATTTTGTGTAGAGGATAAGATGTTAAGATATGAGTAAAAATGTTCTTTTAAATTCCCAGACGTTACTGTGGTCATGATGGCGTTCCATGTGGAAGTGAACACATCTGTGTTGTTGTGGCCTTGATAGTGACGTTTCAGCTCCCTGGTGAAGTACTCTCTGGTCAACTATACACACACACACACACACACACACACACACACACACACACACACACACAAACACACACTCACACACACAAACAAACACGCATACACACACACACACACACACACACACACACAAAGACAAAACAAAAGAAA
>JAOPJO010000034.1:9104139-9115653 GCA_027123675.1 Molva macrophthalma | reverse complement strand
TCTCTCTCTCTCTCTCTCTCTCTCTCTCTCTCTCTCTCTCTCTCTCTCTCTCTCTCTCTCTCTCTCTCCCCCTCTTTCTATCTTTCTCTAACCAATTGAATTCAATATAATACTGACAGGAGTCATAATGTCATAATAATTTTGTTTGTCTCCTAGTTACAGCTTCAACTTGTATTCTCCATTGTCTCTTTAACTCATAGAATGAGAAGCCTACATCGAAATCCAGAGAGACTGCTCTACACTTCACCCATGAAGAAGAGATCTAAATCACAATGTTTCGAACTGGATAAAACATACAGGTGATTTTATTATGAACTAAATGCGTAGGCTTATAGAATATATTCCTGAAGCAATGGTTCTCATTTTTTCACACAAAATATATCTTTTGAACTCCCCCAGTAGAAGTAAGAACATTTGTGATACGTCATCAAAGTTCGCCTGGCAACAGAAATCAAACATTCATAATTTGTCGGCCTACTTGTCTTGGCATCGATATATCACATGTAGCCTTCTACATCGAGAGAAAAGAGACACAGGAAGAGGAAACATTCAAAGCATTTAGACAAATTATTGTTGTATATATATCATTAGGGATTGGAAATAACGCATAAATACGGCTTTCGTCATGAACATGGTGAGAATAATTTGGCATATCGGCAAACTGCTCTCAAATCTATCAGATATCATATGCCTATGTGAGTTTATGTTAAAGTAATTAAATAAACTACAAAAAATAGGCGAAATGTATTGACAATTATTTTTGTAATGGGCTGTTTTGTGTTAAAATTCATTTAAAGTTTAGATTTTTAGAATGCATAACAAAGTCTGAGATAGATACTATGTAATCAAGTCACAATGAAGTGACATTGCACATTTATGTCCTATTCGCGCCACCTCAGTAAGCTAAAGTAGCCTATTGCCTATTATGGTATAACCCTACAAAGCTATAATCAATGTTTAGGAGAGAAAAATACAAATGATCTCATCTTATCCTATAAACAGGGATGTGTTCTTTCTGTGGACAAGCTGAGTGACACCAGCTCCCTGACCTCCATGGACAGTGGTTTCAGTTCAATGAGGTCACTGGGGGAGCCTCTGCAGGTATAGATGCAATAATGTTTACATTTACAAGTATTCCATTTTCTTTCCTTTTTCAGCTTGGATTTGTATGGCGTTTCCAGAAATTCCTCCCACTCCTCATCACTCTCCTCTCTCTTCTCCTCCAGCTCCTCCTCCCTCTCCTCCTCCAGCTCCTCCTCCAGCTCCTCCTCCCTCTCCCTCTCCTCCTCCCTCTCCTCCCACTCCTCATCACTCTCCTCTCTCTTCTCCTCCAGCTCCTCCTTCCTCTCCTCCTTCATCTCCTCCTCCCTCTCCTCCAGCTCCTCCTCCTACTCCTCCCTCCTCTCCTCCTCACACTCCTCCCTCTCCTTCTCCCTCTCCTCCTGCTCCTCATCACTCTCCTCCCTCTCCTCCTGCTTCTCCTCCTCCCTCTCCTTCTCCCTCTCCTCCTCCCTCTCCTCCTGCTCCTCGTCACTCTCCTCCCTCTCCTCCTCCTTCTCCTCCTCCCTCTCCTTTTCCCACTCCTCCACCCACTCCTCATCCCTCTCCAACAACTCCTCCTTCCTCTCCTCCCACTCCACCCACTCCATTATGACCCTGACCACTCAGTTCCTTCTCTCCCTCCATCAGGCTCCGGAGAGAAGGAGCAGGGAGGAGGAAGAGGAGTGATATTTTTTGAATATCATGTCAATGGGAGAAAAATCGGAGTGTTTTCCGTTACTCATGTTCTTTATCATAAATAAACAAAGCCTCCTTTGCACATTTGTTTTTCGCCTTCATTCTTATAATTTCCACTTGTCAACTACCTGTACCAACCACACACACACACACTGCTGAGACTCTATTCAGCTTGTAATTTCGTGCAGCCAATTGTCCAAAAATAAGTCTGAAGCGAGCAAATGAAGTGGAGCATCACAGGGATTAAACCTTAAGTCATCCTTCACACAAATGCAGTCCTGGCTGGGAAATAGTGGGGGTGGGGGTGGAGTGTGGGTGCAGTAAAAATCAATTAAGGATGTTTAAATTCAACCTAGCAGGTCCACATGTGATGTATGGTGATAATATTAGGGTGCATGCATACCCAATAGTACCCAATAGTTAGGTGTATAACATATATCTGCATGAATGAGGTTCTGTCTGTGAAGAAGGTGTGAGAAAGCACAAAGTTGCTTGGGGTGCATGTGTCTGTGTGTGTACGTGTGTACGTGTGTATGTGTGTGTGGGAGGGAGGGGGAGGGGGGGCTATAAGCATGAAATGTGTCTAGGAGTGTGCCTAGTAGTGTGTACATGAGCATGCAGAAGTGTGTTTGTATTTGTGTGTGTAAGAGAGATTCAATCAATGCACACACATTGATTTAAGTTCGGTCTGTCTTCTCTAAAACATAGAGCATCCTTAAAGAAAAATTCTTCAATCCCTTTAGAGTCTGGAGTGGGCACTGCAAAAATACAAACTCTTTAAAAGAGTTACAATAGAATAGCAGAGACACTGCTATTGCTGAAACTCGATATTTATCAAAGCCCTACTTTACCAGAGAGCCCCATTGGATAACGCAATCTCCATTATCATTTATAAAGCTCCTCCTGGCCGATTTTGCCCAGGATGGCATCGTCAGCATATCGTAGCACTGCAACAGGAAGCCCCAATGGAATGCCAGGCTGTGCAGAGCCAGTACGTTCAGAGAACACCAGTGCAGTACCAGTAAGCCACTGGTGACAGGCTGAGGATTCAAACCCATTAATCACACCTGGGCACCAGCACCAGGATGCACAGCCTGGTCCCTGGAGAGGCGGTGGGACTCAGATCTGGGCTAGAGCGGTGATGAACAAGCATTGCGTGGGTTTACAGCCCCTCAGGATCTCCTGTTGCCTATTTACATCCATAATGAGAGCGCAGTATAAACAACACAGCCACAGGCACCATAGCTTGAGCCCAAATGGATCTGGATGGAGATTTGCAGGACTCAAGGTGCAGGGTTCTTCTAGTCATGCAAAGCCAACCTGTCCCTACAGAAGGTCTGGGACACAGCGCTGATTAACTGTGTCTAGAACCGCCTACTTACCAGGACCGCGTACTTATCATGGGCCGTACGCCAGGAACAGTACTTCTAGAAAAACAGACCCCTGGTAAAACAAGTTAAATTTAAAATGTAATTTTCAAATTACAAATTACTCAAATATAGATATACCGGAGACTGAATGGCCCATGGTTGTAAGCATAACATTAAACCGTGCAGGAGCTACGTCTAAATTTCTGTAACTGATAATAATTCTAACAGCTAATGAGAATCATGTGTTGAGTTTCTTCAAGACACTGGCTGGCTGAACTTGCTCTGTGTATCAGCCGTTCAGGACCAGTCACATGGGGACGTAGTGCAAATGAGCAGAAGAGGCTGAGACTCTTCTGCCTCTGTGTGCTGCCCACTAAAGTAATTGCAATAGACTGGAAAGTAAAATATGTATCTTCCCATGCACACATGCATACTCTCATTACTAGTATGAAGAACCCCATGTGTGCAGGCTTTCCCTCAAAAATTGCTGTTGCTCTCTGGGAAGCTTTAAGGTTCATGTGACTCATTTACCTCACCCACAGAACCTAACACCCACGTTCTATAACGCATAGACACCCTCCCAGTCATCAGAAGGGAGGACAAGGGAGTTACACATGTTGAGTCTTTGATGTGCCTCGTTCAGCGTGAACCCCCCCGGGGGCAACGGCCCGGCAATCAATAATGAGGCTCAGCAACACTGATCAATGTTTGAATGATTCCTAGCTTTGCCAGGGATCCTTCATAACCCAGTCTCACGGCCAGTGAGAGTAACTCATCATGGCCTTGGATTCGTTCGATTGAGGGTCTCGATTCACTTTTTATTAAGAGACAATAATAGGGTTATTTCCATCACTGGGGGAGTTTCAAAGCAGGGCAGTGTAAGATAATATTTACAGTAGGTGCAAAGATAAGGTCAAGTAACGAAACGATAAGCAAGCGATTAAGGAAGAATTGCATTTTGAATATTAATATAATAAGCAAAGTATAAGCAATGTGAAATTGTGTTATTTCTGTAATGGGGTTCAATTTGCAATCAAATATAAATATAAAACACAAACGTAAAAATGCAATATGCGTAACTCCTAAAAAGTATCCATCATTACAATATGTTATGAAGTTGGCCTCATATTCGGTTATAAGGGACTGGAGGACCTCATGGTGTAGGAGGACTTGCTCTAATATTTAAAGACATTTAAATAATGCACCTCGTAGCTAAACGTTTGACATTTGATTTGGAAGCACTAGGTAAAGAGCTGAAATGAAAGGGAAAGATGTCATGTTTTAGTGACTGTGGTCTATTGTTCCAGCCGGACGTTCTGTAATCTCTGCTGGCACGAAGGGCTGACGAAAAGCTCTGAAGGTCTGTTGGACCCACTGTACTAAAGCCTTGTGAAGTGTGTGCGTGATTGAAGGGGATGTGTGGGGATGTGTATGTAGGCTACATGGCCAGATTTATTCACATTTTTGAATCATTATGCAAATCAGTTTTTCTGAGCCCAATTTGAAGTTAAATTGCTGATTCATTAATACAGCATTGCTGTACTAGTAGCTTTTTGAGTATCTCAACACATAACACACTGAGGATAACAATCTAATCGGTTTTGATTCTTAGAACCGAATGCAATGTGGGTCTTTCAGCACAGCTGAATCAGCTCAGCCTGTGTACAAACGAAAATTATTTATGGAGTTATTATGGAGTTTGTACAGATCACCTTATATAGTTCAATATAGTCTCCATTAGCCTCCTCCGCCCCGTACATATGTATGCAGGTGGAGCGGAAGTGAGAAAGGTGGAGTTACATACATTATATAAACATAAAACAGAGCAGTAAAAAGGGGGGTGGGTAAAAGTGAAACATGTGGAGGCAGATGACTGTATGGTTGGTTTCAGTACAGGGTAGGCTTAAAGAAAGCAGCATACCATATGTACCTGGCAATGGCTCTTGGTTTCAAATGGAGGTGGAGGTTTTCTTCACTGCTCTGGAGCCGTCGGTCTCGCACCACTTTACATTAGCTGGAGAGAAAGAGACGGGAATAAGGGTAGTTATGCTGTGTTCACATGCTTCATCAAACGCATGGAAAGGGATACTGGATTTAAAAAGTATGTAATAGTCTGTGGGAGAAGGAGCAACATAGTAACATAGAATTGATTTTCCCCTTCTCGGGCAAAGTTCTACTGACATTTTACCACTTTACTCATCACAATATGAGATCATTTACAAGTCCATTTTAGCTCACTGTCAGTATTTTTTAATTTATAAGACTCAACCGACAACATCCTTTCTTCAGCTTTGCTTCACCACAGTTAGTGCTTGAAAAATGTCAAGCTTTTAGAGCAAGGCCTGTTACTATAGAAACAAAATCACTACACAGGAATCTAAATCATGGTGGTGGATTTTGTTGCAGTGATTCGCTACCTACAACAGGTTCTGCAGGAGAAATATATGTATGTATCTGCAGATACAACAATAAATAAAACGAGAAATAATCGATCACACTAATTATTTTCTGTGTGAGTCACAGTGCTTAACAAGCATTTATACTTTCAAGCATTTCCCAAACAGACAATACAAGACCATTACTGCAACCATGCTAATCGAATAGAAACAATTTATTTTAGATAGAAACACAGTAGATATACAGAGTGATAGCGACAGAACCATAGATACAGACGGACAGACAGACTGATGACAGACAGATGCCAGTTGATGGCATTTGGGGGAGGGTTATCTGTCTGTCTGTCAGTCAGTCTGTCTGTTTGTCTGTCAGTTATTTTGTTGTTATTGTTGATGTTGTAGTTGTTGTTGTTGTTGTAGTTGTTGTTGTTGTTGTTGCGTGTATCAGTGAGGTTGTGGACAGCTGAGCTGGGGGTGAGAGAGAGCTGTGAAGCAGAAGGCCTGTGATTCAGATCACTCTGGTAAAGCAGTGCTTCCCACACAGCCAGGAGGGTTGGAGTGGTGACTAACGTGGCAACATGTAGCCTTGTACCACTACTCAACACCTGACCTCTTCAACCACAATCCTTTACTAATAGGAATTTGAGAGATATTGGGAGTTGTGTTGTGAATACTCAGTTATTCAGGGGACGTTTTGGACATTTTGGATCACTCGTTTTGGATGAGTGATCTTTAATAAGGAATTATCATTTCAGCAAGCATAGCCAGTGTCTAGTGTTGCGCTGTATGAATTGTCTCAGCTAAAAATAAATTGAAATTGTCAGTGGCTGGAACCCCAGGGAGATGCAATTAGATGTTTTTTTGCGGCCAATTGACATTTAGACAAATATAAATGTTATTGCATTTCACAACCATCCAGACATATAGGCCTATAACTGCCACATTATGCAGCGATGGCAGTAGGAAGTATTTAGAATGTCTAGGAAAATAATGTGTTGAAAATACCAAAAAGTGTTGAAAATACTGGGTGAAAAAAGTGTTAATCAATTAACTAGATGGTGGTGGCTGGAGAAAGAATGAGACAAAAAGTGTGAGAAAGTGAGAGAAAGAGAGAGAGCACATGATCCATTCTTACTAGAATCATATGTGATATTATATCTGACTGTGGACCTAATGTATATTTGTGTTATTTTAGTTGTACACTGTGTATAAACATCAAGCAGATTTCTATAGGATTGAAAAAAGATATTGTGTCATACAATGAGTTGATTTGAAACCAACAAAACATTAGGCCGACATTGTGTTTTATTGGCACTGTTGAGAAATAGTATTGATGAATTGGCTTGCTAGGGAATCAAAGAGCAAAATAACTTTCAAAGCTGCAATGTCCCATTAGTGTTTTGGTTGCTGCCCATCAGAGCACTGCTGTGGAGAAGCTGAACTCCTCCCATTACAAACTAGTCACACAGTCCTTCCATATAGAGGGCCAGGAATAGATAGGACCACACATGGAGCATGGCACTCCAGTTGTAATTGCCTGTGTGTCAAATATATGTCATTCTTGCCAAAAAAAAGGGAGCATCTGGTTCACATTTCTGTGCAATCAACTTGAATACTGGGGCAGAGAAATATTGGTATATTTTGCGCTCGGTGGCTATGGGAAACGTCTGTTGCTAATCATTGGATTGTGTATGCTAAGTGTCTCTGATTGGAGCAGTGTGGTAAATAACCAGAGTGTATGCTTAAAGCACCACGCAATAATACTACTGAGCCATACGGGAGTACTATACCTATATCCACTATAGTTTAGGTTTACAAGACTCATACACACAAACACACACAAACCGCTCACACAATGTATGCTGTTTTTCACAATTTAGACAAATCAAACAAATGTTTATAATAATAATATACTGTAAAACTTGACTTTATATAAAATAACTACTAGAAAGTAGAGCGTAATATGACTAAAGCTCAGAACTGTGAACAGACCCAGCTAGGGGTCTTCTCTGTGCCCTCTGGGGGTGACCATCTGCTTGCTAATTCAGTTTGACTGAATTTAATCTGGTTAGGGTACAAAGAAAAACTTTTAAACAGCACTAGCACCATTGGTATTATCTCCCCTTATTGTGGCTTTATGCCCTGAATGGCAAGGCTATCCTGCTGTAATGAAATCAACACAATCAAGCATATGATGGCCAGGTTAATAGCATTTGTTTCATCCTTTTCTTTTTTTCCGGAAGGGTCAGTACTCAATCGTATACATTTCTTATGTCTTATAAGAAATGTATGTTCATTAGATATAAATGTTCTTATATCTAATGAACCACACAATATCATACTTTATCTGAAGGCTAGAGACCAGAAAAGTTTCCTGACATTCAGAAAGAATGGAATAAAACAAAATAATGTAAAGAACACTAAAGAAAGTAACCCTCATATTCAACTTGGGTTGTTGCTAGCTAGCTCTTAACAAACGTATTCCAGTTCAAGGCTGACCACAGGACAAGCAAGCAACACTGTTGGGGACTTATAAAGGATAAAGGAACCGGCAGGGCTTTTGTGAGTAAGGCCCGTACCACTGTGACTCGTGGCTTTTGTCACCATGCGGTGATCCACAAATAGACCCACTCCCTCCTCCAAGATGCGCTTGAGAGGAGGGGGGAGAGACAGATGGACCAGTGCTGCACAGAACCCCCAGCCAGGACAAGACATGGCTGGCGTGCGTTCGATTCTAACAGACCTGGTCACACTGGTGAACGTGGTCACGCGGGTTAACAAGCCATTTGAAAAGGTGCTGTAGGTGAGATGGAACAGCTGTAAAGACAAAGAGGGAAGAAAAGAGTGGAAGAGAGCACGATTTTTAAACTCAAAACCCCAAAATGTCCCCTCCCTATCTGCTACCTCCCTCCCTCATTTTTCCACCATTGAGAAGTGTTGCATTAAATGCTCCTGTGATTGACAGGCTGGTTGGATAACCCGAACCATGAGGGAATACAATGCCCTGATTGGTCAGAAATGAGCCGGGAGCGGTCTAAAATCATAAATGGCTCATACAGAGGCAGGTGCATTCAGCTCAAAACAGCATTTCACTCACTAATAGCTGAGGGAACGCTCTGCCATTTCTAACAAAGGACACTCAACGAATAGATCTTGAATTGTACCTACAGCACCTTTAAATAGAGGTCAATGCAGACAATGGCTATTACCTATTTTTGATTCCTATGTATTTGTTATAATAGCTATGCTATGTTGTCCCAACATATACATCAGGGCATAATGTTCTCTTTAGCTCCGTAACCAGCTTAAAAAAGTGTTGCATCTCCTGGTAATGTTCTCCTCATGACAATGAATGCCGGATGTGGGATCCTACACACACGCTGAAAGAGAGGACCCAAGTCCAGTGGGAGTCATACAGCCTGCTGGTTATTCAAATGAATGCACCAATGCACATTCAGGTGTGATGTAATGTTTTGTTGAAATAAGCGATACAGGTTCCCCTAACCAGGCTTATGGGAAAAATCTAAGACAAAATAACTTTGTTGTGGACAATATCAAGTGAAAGCTGTTACAGACTGCAGTGCCCAATGAATCTGCATACAGCCACAACAGCTTACTTGGGTCAAACCCTTTATGCAACTATTCAAGGCATTGGGGATCTGGGTGGTTTATTTGTAGAGATTCTGATGAACTCATTTTATTTTCTGGCTCTGGGATGTTTGTCCAGCCAGCTTCTTCATGAAGATAGATGAGCAGAACTGCCAACATTAAGCGGTGTAATTAGAAGTATACCAGTTCACCTTTAATGTCTTATTGAAAAAGCTGGTTCTTATTTTAATTTCCTCCTAATCTTTCAGTAGTACTACTTCCATAACAAACTGCCCTCCTTTTGTCTAGCAGTAGCCTAGAAAGCTGTTCCATGTGGTAGACCTACATGGCCACTGAGCCAATCTAAAAGATTTGTCTTAGCGAAGTGTGTCTACCGGATGAATGTGCCTTAGCAGGGACACAAGTAGGCTGCCATTGTAGTGTTAAAATAATTGTGCATTAAAGAGAATTAATGTTTTTTATTCATATTTTAGGACAAAATGTATCATAGCTTTAGCCATGAATGACTATGTTCTACACATATTAGTCTTCCTCGTCTAACACATGTCCAGAGGCTGACATCATAGGCCCATGAGCCCATTTCTAGCTCTGAAATTGTTTGCGACCCCAACTTTAAATTTTGTGCATCTGCTTCCATACAAATTGTTTTTACCCAATCAACATCTGCGTGTGATATCAATGTCGAGTTGGTTATATTATGTAATTATGTAAAATATTTGTAAAATAGCAGCAGCACACGGACATGCACAGGTGCCTGTGAATATGTGAGCTCAGTCGGATATTTTCTTTTCGCAGATGACCTCCAGTAATCCCTCCTTTTTACTTCTCACCTGTCATGCTACTCCTTGTTCTAGCTCTTCTTCCCCACTGGGTGCAGATGAGTCGCCTCATCCAGGATGTTCAAGTGGTTCCATTTGTTTTGCCACCCGAATTATTTAAAGGTGTGTTGTCTAAATGTATATAAATTAACTGTGGGAAATACTGTATTCCATGACCATATCTCATATCTCAATGACGAATCACGAAGATTAATAAACGTACTAGTCAAATTATGTCATAGACATCTAAGGTGGCGTCCAGTTCATTCCAACAACAAACTCCCAGCGTTGAAAACTAACGGGAAAAACATATTCTGTTTTTAGTGTCAGCTAATGTATTTTTTTTGCCTGGATTTTCAGACGTATTTTATTGGAAAATAGTCGCGTTAGTGTGTGATGAGGTGCACGTTTGAATAGTTACATCAATGATGTTCTTGATGACAATTGACAACACACGCACAGTAACTTACCGCAAGCGGGTCCCCGAGTGAGATGCGATTCCTTCTCCCTAAAAGGTCAAAATAGCGTTTACTATATCAATTGCACTCGTAGAAACATCCCATGAATCACATCGACATGTATGCTACTAACTCGAAACAATGTGCAATCTAATTCAGCATTCGCTTGCATTTATCCTATCGCTATAAATAGGTTACTCCAAATGGTCTACATGCGACTTGTGCGAAGCGAATCTACTGCTCTCTGTGGTAGGTAGACGATTCGCGTCCTAGTTGGGCGGGGGCAGTGAAGGCTACTCCAACTACCCCAACAAATTAGTGTGCTACTAGTCTGAATAAAACCCTAATTTCTTCTTTACTGGTGCAGTAAAGAATGTGTTCGTTCATTGACCTATACTAGCGTTAATTTACGGTTATCGGTCTGTCTGTCTGTCTGTCTGTCTGTCTGACTATAGTATCTATCTATCTATCTATCTATCTATCTATCTATCTATCTATCTATCTATCTATCTATCTATCTATATATCTATCTATCTATCTATCTATCTATCTATCTATCTATCTATCTATCTATCTATCTATCTATCTATCTATCTATATATCTATCTATCTATCTTTCCATCTATTTATCTTTCTATTTATCTATTTATCTATATATTTATCCATCTTTTCTTCCATCCATCCATCCATCTATGATGAACAGAAGGAGGCTGTGCAGCATAACTTACTCCGATCACAGTTTGGTTGAGGAAACATGCGTCTAAGGGAGCTGTAAAAAGAATAGCGGAGACAAGAGTACACATAATTCAATTGTTACAGTCATTTCAACAACAAGCTTGGCAGTAATTGGTGTGACATTTAACATAACCTCCCTCTTGTGGAACACTGACGCCAGACCTGGTGTCTCTGCTGGCCATATGTGAAACTACATTTTTGGTCTTACAACTTTGTAACTTTTGTGTGTGTATCTTTGAGTTCTTGTTTGTGGATATGCAAGGGTGCCTGTGTGAGTGTGCATTCATGTGTGTTTATGTAAGTGCATGCGTGCCTGTGTGTGTGTGTGTGTGTGTTTGTGTGTGTGTGTGTGTGTGTGTGTGTGTGTGTTTGTGTGTGTGTGTGTGTGTGT
>JAOPJO010000034.1:9062835-9075196 GCA_027123675.1 Molva macrophthalma | reverse complement strand
TATATATTTATACAAACATATGTATGTATATTTTCTTTTTTACATGTAGCATCTTAGGCCAGGACCTCAATGGTGATAAGGTATATATGTGTGTGTCTTCATAAATATAAAGGACAAATAATAAGACTGACAGGAACTTCATAGCTAAAGTGGCTGGTGAACTAAATAATCAGATTTATCCATAGGCTTCACTCAACATGTCCTATTTTTTTGAATGTGCTAGAAAGTCTTGGCATCTGCTAAACCAAATGTCCTACACACCTCAAAACAGGGAACAGAAACTAAGAGTCACAAAGAAACTTTATATAGTTTTCAAGTATTCAAAATTGTTAAATAAGTACAAGATGTGTTCACATGATTTACATAACGGACAATATAATCACTGCCCATTTTTAATTCTCTTAACATGTCCCCACTACCCACGCAACACTCTAAAATGTCATCAAACTATTCACATTTGTTTTTGTGTTGTTTTTTTTTGTTTGTTTTTAAACTCAATAGGAAATCTTGACAGCTGTCTGGTGGACAGACACAGACCACACAGACAGTACACCTGGAACAGTATACAGTGTAGAATGGAGACGTCCACAGAAGAACAAGGACATATCGAGCCAGATTCAGAAATGTGATCAGCTGCTGGTGCTATGAACAGTACATAACAAGAAAAAAAAAAAAAAAGAAAGACAACAGTGGGTTAACATTTATCTTGGTTGATCCCTTGATCTATTTGGCAGTTGTTTACTTTTACTACCGCAGAAATAATGTACAGAAAGACTGATGGAATCCCAAAACTATAACGGGGGGAGGGTTATTTTCCAGATTTTTATAATTAACTAACCACTCTTAATTGCTCTTGACAACAAATTAAAAACTAGAGGTCTTTGACTAAAACAACACGATATCTGCCAATATATTGGCACTAACTAATCCATTTTACCAAATCTTGCAAGTATGGTACAGGGGCTTATGCAAGTCGTCAAAAATTGTAGTCAGATTACGAATTGAGAAAACGAGATGGGATTAGGAAGAATTACTGGAACATGAGTGAATCTTTCTGTACATTATTCATATGGTTTCTGGATGACAAGTATGGAAGAAGAAAAAACACAAACTGACTGTTTGCAATCGTGTTTTGACTATTTGAATGATTAGTGTTTAACTACTGTACCATGATATCATTATACAGTAGCTCCCAGATTGAGAACCAGTAACTCAAACATTGGTCCATGTCACTGTGAATTCCATAGCCAGAGTTGACGTATGAACACTATACACTACAATTTAGCAATTTTTGATAGCAATGGAATTTACTCAAGGTAGAACATAAAAAAATAAGCTGTATTTATGTTTAAAATCAGCACAATTTCATTGTATCATAACTGCGAGACATTTTTAAAAGAAGGATGAAACGGACTGCAAATGCTTTTCTCTTGACCTTCTCCAATAAATGGTCATGAGCTATTGTAGATTGACATTGGCATCTTTAGGGTTTGTGTAATGAATCCCCAAGATTTTTGTATTTCGAGGTTCACAAGAATTGCCTGATTTTGTCCACCCCACCACCTCCACAAAAAGATGCATTAGATTGTCATGAATAGACTGCTAAAATAAATTGAGTTTCATCCCCCTTTAATGTTTTAGATCATGAATCAAGAAAATTGAATCTCCATTAACAATGCTCTACAACTGTGTTTACATGAATGGTCGACAAGTATTCTAAAAGAGGTTCCTTGTCGATGGAACTCTATTGCATACACATGTTGAACTTACACAGTAAATTACATTACATTAATGCGGTGTTGGAATTTAAATGGTTCTTTACCTGGGAATCAAACAGAACAACGCAAACATGGCACATACTACCAAATGAACCAAGTGATCATAATAATGCTTCGACACAGACCATACATTAAGGATGGCGTGTCACACAAATACAAACTAATAGACAAACTCTAAAAATAAAGGGGGAACAGATTTCTGCCAACCCTGACAGACGGTATAGTCACCATTACTGTACACTTTCTACAATATCAAGTGCATTCACCTAAAGGGAAGAATTGAACATAAAACAAACTCTTGTGTTTCACGTGGCAAGGGCCTCGCTGAAACCAATCAGATAAATGGCAAGACGGAAAATACCCAACGTCAGTCACCCAACTTGGCTTTAGCATAGTATGAGCGAGTGATGTAGAATTGAACTCGAACGAGTTCAAGTGTTATCTGTGCCTTCTGATGTTCATAGAAATACAAACCCAAATAAGGCCAGAACATTTCTGTATGAACAGAACTGACGTGAATAACGAAAGAATTTGTTTTAGGTTAATAGACCCCCCTTTTTTTTAAGTTGATTTAGATATTTAATTCTCAGCAACTTATTTTGTTTAATTACTGTACTTCTTTTACATCAACACAACAGTTGATTAGTGAGTGATGGTTCTTTATTTACATGAAGGGGTGGAGTATTGAGCTCCACAGCTTATGCATTGAGCCTAAGAGACTGATCCTCTCTCCTCCTGGAGGAGATATCGATGTCTATGGAGTCTGTTCCCACAATGAGCCGCAGGCGCTTTGCAGGCGGGAGTGGAATGAAATCGTCCTCAAACTCGTTATCAAAGTAATCGTCCTCATCATCTCCTTCCTCGTCATCGTCGTCGTCCTCATCATCGTCGTCTTCTTCCTCTGATGAAGAGTCCGCCATAGCCGTTTGGGTCCGGTGACCGCCGTTACGGACCTCTAGACTCTGCCCCACGTCTCCGTTATAAGAGATGTGGTCCGACTTGGACTGGGATGTCCTCCGAGTGTCGTCCTCCCGCTTCAGCTGGATCTTGAGCTTCGTGGAGCTGTTGTGGACCCCGGGTGCAAAGCCATTGTTCAGCTTGGCAACATACGAGCTGCCCTTGTCCTTGTCGTGGTCCTTGCTGAACTTAATGCTGATCTTGTTGGAAGACGCAGGGTTGGCGCCTGAGCCGGATGAGCCAATAGCCTCGCTAGGGTCATTGTTCTTGCTACTGCTGCTGTCCCTCCGCCTGCGGAGGGTCAGCTTGGGGATGCCCGTGTTGTTCTCCAGGATGAGCTGGGCGTCGTAGCGTGTAATCTGGCGCTTCTTCTTTCCCTTGCTCTGCGATCGGCAGCTGCTCTTGCCCTTGTCCCTGCGTAGGGATTTACTGCCATTGCTGACACCGTTGTAATCTCTGTGTCTGTCTGGGAAGGTCAGTCGGACGTTGCTGCAGTCTGTGAAGTTAGCAGTGTGGGCAGTAGCTCCCACTGACATCAATGCCTCTCCGTAGGAGTCCTCACATTTAATTGTCCTTTCCGGTATGTGCGGCGTGGGCCGCTTGCGCGTAGTGCAGGAACCTCTCTTTGCGTAGCCAGTCTCAAGCACGGCCTGCTCCAGGCCCAGCCCATGGTGGAGGTACTCCTCCATGTCAGCAGGCTCCGTCTTAATGACAACACCACCAGGGACTGGGCTGAAGCCCTCCAGAGCACTGGGCTCCAGCTTGACTCCCGTTGCAGATTCCTGGGCTTTTACCATGGTTCTAGTGGACCTGCGAGTTCTATAAGAAGACTGGCTGCCATCACAGCCTTGTGCACCTGGCAAGTTACTGCTCCCCTTGGCGGCATGACGGGTCAAGCAGCCCCGTTGTCCTATCGTCTGCTGCACTAGCACCTGTACGTCCTTCTCTTTCTTAACGTTGAGGCTTTTACAAAGCGAAACTTTGGGGTCCCTGAGACCCAGCCGGCAAGTCTCTCCTTTGGCCATCGCCTTAGGCTCCGCCCTACTCCTCCTCCGACTCCTCAATTGGACTTTACTTAATGAAGGCTTTGATTGGGATTTTAGTCTCTTTGGTACCCTGTTATTGTTTATGTGACCTTGTTTAGAAGGTGAGGTAGATGAAAGAGCTCTTGAAAGAGTCTGTCTAGTTTGAGTCCTGGTTTTAGTGAACTTCATTCCTGGAGAACTTCTTTTTCTTACAGCTAGAGGGAAAAAAATAAGAATTAATTTAGACATAAACAGATAACCAAAGATATCACTGGATGTAAGTATGTCTGACAAGTAATAGGTCCGATACCTTGAGAAAAATAAGGGACTGCCACAGTTTGTATAATACGCATACACAATCAAGGCTGTATAAAACACACATTGTATGACCCTGTTGATGACATTGCAAAGGAAAGCTAGATATACACTATGTATAGTGGAACAGATTTTCAGCTTGCCGTGATTATTTACAGTGATGATTGCTCTCACATTGGGTTTTCTTTTTGTCTGCGTAATTTTAATGAAATCCTTTGGCTACATATTTGGTACAAAGGTTCAAATTGTTGCACTTGGGGTGGGCGCTCAGTTTGAGTGGGTGGGCGGGGATCTGTGCTCCTCCCTTGTCTCACATTCAGTTCAAGCTGTTCTAATGTTGCGGGTGCTCTTACATTGATGCATTTTTGGCATTTCCTGAGAGTCCACATCTGTGTGGGAGCCCACCGAGTGGCTGTCGGAGCTCCTGCTCCCTTCGCCTAGCTTCTTCAGCCTGTTGAGACGCTTGTCCGTTTCCCGCAACCCGTACTTGCTGTTGATCACTGGTACTTCCACTGGTAACCCAGCTTTAGACTTGAAGGCACCAGTGCCTCGTCTTCCAAAAATACAAAATAATGAGCAAATGGTTAGATAATTCATCCTACAAAAAACCCGATCCCTACACTGACATGTCCTTACCGTTAACCCCTCTTTGAGCGTAACTTTGACTACTATAATGTGAACATAAATATTTTGCAGATCGACAGATTAAACACTTCCATTAAAGAGGGAGCGAAAGACCATCCAGGTTCTGCAAAACCTTGTGGACTCAATGCCAAGCAGTGTAAACTGTCATTAAAAGGCAAAAGAGAGACCTACAGAAAAAGAAGCCATAACCTTTAGTAGTAGCTGCATTGTGGCCCCCACTGTATTAAAAAAAAAACAAAGCTGTGAAGTTCTCCAACTATCTTTCAGTCCTTTGTCCCATCCATCTCCTGACTGACAAATATCATCGTCTTCACAAGCATCAAGAGGCAAAGTGTCAAGTTATTTAGTCAGTAGAACTATAGGTTATAGCTTTCAAGTAGGATAGCTGTTAAGTATACAAATAAAAAACACGTCCGCTCTAGAGCGATTAGCCTATTCTGGGCTACTGAAGAAACACAGCGGAGCAACATAGCAGGCTCTGTAGAAGAGGACCTGCTTCCTATGTAGATATAAAAGGGCTCACTATAAGCTACCGAAAACTTGACGATTCTTATTTTCATCGGACTATACACAAATTAAAAAATATTAATTATATTATATTCCATTTCTGCCAAATCTGTTCCACGAGATGCCACTCAATTCTTCACACTGCACCTTTAAATTATTTCACTTTATAGGCCAATTGGTTTATTTTGTGTTATGCATAGAAAATACCAAATATACTCTTTGATATTATGGTGTGGACAAGGAACGGAGCATTTGGTTACACACACACACACATCTTTGCAATATCAGCTCTTGAATATCCGCAACAACAGCATTTCTGTTATTGGCTACACGGTTTATGGATGGTACCGGAGGTTTTCAAGTGTTGATTTACGTGCCGACAAGTAGTACTCATTTTTATTAACAGTAATTATGATTACTGGGACTGGGTTTTTGAGAAGGGGAGGGAAATATATACTTCCAGATAGTGTTGGTAACCTTTTTTGTAGTTTATGGATACATTTTGGTTGGAATTCTACTATTGGACTTGGCACATGTGAAAGTAGCTTTCAAGGTTGTAATGTTTCAAGCTGCTAAAATGCGTCCAGTGAAGGTTGCAGTAAAACAGGATGGCTGTTTTGGCCGTAAATACACAGGTTTCTACCCACCTTTCGCATGTATAGCATTCACAATACTCATTGTTTTCTCCAAAAAAACCATCTCCATAGTAACACGAGATCTCCTCTCCTGGTTCTATGTCCCTCAGCACTTTGACACAGGCTGTATCTCGGCCAGTTGACACAAACTGAAACAACAATATAGATTAGTGACTAGACTATATTAAAACAGTAAAACCATAAAGGAGGACAAGAGGCCATTAGGATTCTTTGAAGGACAGACTCTTACCTTACAATTTGGCCGGCAATCTGAAAATGGGTAAAGGTTGACATAAAACGTTATCCAAAGGAAGAAAATAGTGCCATTATAGAACAGAAATAACAAATGTTATTGATGTATTAAAAAGTAACACTACAGAACAAAAACATAGAAATAAAGAAAAACCGATACCATGATTGATGAAGGCTGCAGGGCCGAGCCACAGTTGAGCGCAGTTCTTGCGTGTGGAATACATGACACTGAAGTCATTCTCCCCATGTCGAAGTAGCATGTTCTCCTCGCTCTCTGAAAGCTCCGCGATGCATCCCACCAGGTACTCGATCTTATCATTTCTTTTCCTGCAGAACGGTGGATAATTCATTAGAATAAGCCAAATATTACAAAAAATCAACAGATATATTGGTTTATTACAGTACAGACTTTAAGTCGACTCATGTTAATAAATCCACAAGTCTAAACTTCCAACACACAACCATTATTAAATAGTGCCCTTACCACTCCTTTGTTGCCACAATTTTAGCTCCATTTTGTTCTGATGAATATCGGTTACAGGGGAGAATTTCAAATCCGCTGTCCGTCGCAAACATTCGGAGATAGACAAAGACCTGAAGGACATATGGGTCAGGGTTATTCTAGACTCAATGACTGAAGTTTTTAAAATGGGGAGGCAGAGATAGTGTCTCACATGCTGCTTGAAGAGCTTCTCCTGGGCTTTTGTCTTGTGGAGAAAATGGTGTCTGGACCAGTCTCCTGATGTCAGGGCTCTGAAGCCTCTCTCCAGGTTGTCATGTTTCTTGAAGCGCTCAATGATTTCCTTCAGCTCTTCTTGCCTCCCTTTGATTGGCCGAAACCTATAGTGACACAATATTGCATAAACCTTCAAATGGCATCTCCCCGTATAAATAATGCAAGATTGCTTCGCATTTCCTTAACTTTCTTTGGTGACATTTCTACTACACTAACAAAATTACCTGGTGTTCATCTTGTGAGTCTGAAAGCCCAGGTAAGGGTCCAGAATGAGGCTTGTAGTCAAGTCATCATTCTCACAGAGCTCTTTTGCAGTCATTCCTGATGAAGGCACATAGCGCCTCTCTGCTTCCAGGCTGGCTGTAGCAAACCCTGTTTTATACAGAACATTTATAATCCCATTTAGCAATGCATCTAATAATAATAATCAATTATTAAATTTATATAGCGCCTTTCAATAATCCCAAGTAATTAGTTAAAGTGATGAAGAGATCATCGCTTCATCATAATTGCTAATAATTTCAAACCAACAAGATGGCTGCAGTACAAAGGTTTCATAATGTATGAAATATAACTAAAAGTAAAATGTCCCACTTACTACGGCTACATCTCCTGCTGCTGGGGTGGCTTTTGCTGGGTCGCAGTGATGCCCGTTGTGAATGCTGAGAGCGAGTCTGACTCTGACTCACAGGCTGCTCACTGGTATATTTGCTTCCTTGTCGCCTGCCATTTAATACCATGTTCTTGGATTCGCCCAGCCACTTCATGCCCACAATCCCCCTGGTCCAGTTGCATTTAGTCTCCGAGTTTTAGAAACAATTCTCAGATAGGAACCTACAAATTAGAACCTGAAAGCAGAAAATGACATACAATATATTACTTGCATTCACTAAGCAGTAAAACAAAAAGACAGAAAAAGCTATTTAAATTAAATCACCTTTCTTCACACGTTTAAGTGCAACAGCAAATTAGGTTTTACCATCTATTCCATATGCTTTGAGGACTTGTACATCACATTGTCACATCGCAATGACAGCCTCCATTTTGGAACCATAGGAGCAATTGGAGTGTTGGTTATTTTGTTATAGTAATAGTTGAGGTAATAGGTATTTGGTCATTGTTTAGAAATTAACCCTGAATTTATTTGTCATTATGGAAAGATGCGTTTAAAACTGCCACAGCGTTTCTAATGCAAGACATGGCAAAATGTTCATTAGCCTAGGTTTTGGTGTGTTAACATTGATTTAGGACTTTACAGTACTACAACTCTCTTGAGTCCTCTCAATATGGTGGAGTATCGCCAACAAAAACTCCCATGATGCATTCTGATGTACAAGCACTATTGTTAAAACTGTTACTGCCACTGTTAACTAGTCCAAATGTTAAATGTACTTACTAAAAATTGGATGGAAACAACTATAAACTTAAGTACAAACATCTGTGTCTTCCAATGTCATTATCAGTCGAAATTCCTGAACTGAGTGAAATTCCGTGTCTAGTTAATCTGTGTCGTTATGCAAGGCAGGTCACTGAATTTTCCTTTGGCCATCGCCAAAGGAAAACATTCCTTTCAAAACAATTTAAATTACGGAAAGACGCCGCAAGTTTAGTCCTACTACGTTCTCACCTATGGTTCTGACAGATAAACAACAAAACCATGCTGACATTGTAAAATTGAAACAGTCCTGCAGCACCACTTAGTGGTAAACTGAAATTATGCGTTGGCTTTCAGACAAATGCAATAGACTCGTATCAGGACCATCTTCCATGCCGGAAGAAAGCATTTCAATTTGTGGACCATGTGACTCTATGAACGATGTTGATTTCGAACAAAACAATATTTTATTCTAAGTGTGCGGTGTCTTGGCTCAATGGTTTTCCAATTAAAACTAATGTTGGCTAAAAGCTAATGTTAGCCTGTATAAAAACACAGAAGGCCGTAGCTCACAACTACTTGAACGAGACGAAAGGCCAGGCCAAAATCAGCTAACAATTAATCTGGCATTGTTTGCTAACAACTGCAGTCTCTCCGACCATCCACATAACACGCAGTCTAAACCGGCATTTTGCCACGCGAATCTAAGCTAAGGTTATCTTGCAAGATGGTATAACACAAACGTTAGATAGTAAGTTACGTTTAGGATGAAATTGTTAGGAAACTGAACAATGAATCAATGTTTTGGTGTTGTTCCTAAATTAGCAAGTTATAGCCCACCTGCCTACATAATAGATTTAAAATTAAAGTCCATCAGTAAAGCCTGATCAAATAAAGACTAAGGCAACGTTAGGGGCGAACCCTTCCCATCGGTCATGACAAACTGTTCAGTTTAAGCGACTACAAGGCCATGATAAGTCAGTGTATTGGTCAAGTTTTAAATTAGCTGGCAGTTAGTGTCAGCTAGCAACGAACTTGGCAAGCTAGTTACTTGTACTATGGCCATTCTTCGTTAGCCCTTGTGGCTACGTAGCATAACACATAACAAATAGTATTGCCATATTTTTTTTTCCATTTATTTGATTTACAAACAGACCCACATAAGCACGATCGAGACTAGCTACGCCGTGAAGAAACAATTACTTACACAAATGCACACATTTCTGCCCAACAAACGAACCTTATTGAGCTGCAGTAATGTTCAACCCTGCCTGTCGACCTCACCACGGTTTATAGATAGCCGTTGTTAGTTTCATGATACATTTGAATAATGGTCTAGTAGATTTCGACTCAATACTCCCAGTTAAATGTAAAAAAAAATGCCGTTATCCTGCACAAAACACCATTAGCAGCTAGCTAGTTATTGTAGTGATTAACAGCAAGCTGAGAGCATTTTCACGCGTTGGCAGGGTTTTGGGTCGACAACCGAAACAAAACAAATAAATACTCACCAGGCGTTTCCTCCACGGACACACATACAACGAATCGCCTATCCACAAAACAGTACTATTTGGCACGACACCCTAGATGATAATATCACAGGAAACACATTTTTTCAAAAATGTTCATTAAAATTCAAGATGGCGGCTAGCATAGAAGTGTGAGAGAGAAGGGCGCAGCACTGCCATCCAAAAGAAATAGATCCACTAAATACGCAACCGTTCGTCTCCTTATGATTCAAATCAAACACAAGTTCTTATAAACCCCATCTATAACCATGGTTATTGCGATAACGCAGTTAAGTTATTGTATGGTAAATAAAAGAGACTCTTCCAGGAGACCAGAAACAAATTGTCGGACGTATACAAAAGTAGTGCTGCATAAACAAACCTCTTTTCCTAAACCAACTGTGGTAGATAGGCAACGACAGATTCAGCTTGCACACTGCAGAGCCAGGGAAACAAGTGAACTAGTAACATCTACTTGAAAGTGAAGAGGATAACACACGCTTCTAATAACGCAACGCTTCACTGTATGGTTCCACGTCCTAACCCTAAAGTATTCGGTTTCACGTCCCAACTATCTCTTGGTGGCGGTTACATCGCTTTCACATAAGGCCTATGCCATATAAAAAGTAGTCTTTTTGCTGCAAAAATATCATTATTTTACTAAACTTGATTTGGACGTCTCCTCTTTTAACCATGGATGCATTATTTCCAATGATACCGTTTTTAATACGTTCATTCGAAATATAGTAATTAAAATAAAAATGCATCTATTCATTAGACTAACAATGTTTGAACATGGTCAGAAGGACAAAATAATACACAATCAAGTGTTCAAAGATCACTTGGTGCTGGCACCCTGAACTAACAAAAAAAAAGAAGGAATATATATTCTTTCACTGAAGCTTACTCAGGATAAGTTGATGGATAGATGTCTAATATGGAGTTGACCTCGCCTGTCATTCAATTCTCCATCACTGTATTTTGCTTCTAACTTCAACCTTCTAGCCCAACTATTGTGCCCTCCTTACCAGCTAGTAGGGCAAGTTGGTGTAGCCCAGGTGTCCCATTCCTCAGCTCACCCTGGGGGATCCCCTTACCTTTGAGGGATATACTCCCTCCAGCAAGTCATGAGTCAGTCCCAGGTTCTCCTCCTAGTCGATTGTGTGTGGAACACCTTCAAAGGGAGACACTCTTAACACTTAACCACCTCAGCTGGCTCCTTTCCATACAGAGGTGCTGCAGCTGCAACCTTATGCTTTGTGGCAAATAGGCGAAGACAGAAACATAGACCGACTGGTAAATTGAGAGTATCACCTTGCGGCTCAGCTCTCTCTTCAACACCACCCGCCTTTACACAGACCACATCACTGCAGCCACTGCCCCAAGATGTCAATCTCAAGCTCCATTTTACTCTCACTTGTGAACAAGATTCCAAGATATTTGTTGAACTCCTCCACTTGGGATAATCCATCCTCCTAACCTGAAAAAGGCAATCCCTCCTTTTCTGGGAGAGAACCATGGCCAGGTGCTGATTCACATACCAACCACTTTACACTTACATATCTGCAATTCACTCTAGAGATTGCGACAAAGCAAAGAGGACAACTTCCTCTGCCAATAACAGAGATGGCTAGGCCTTGATTTCCTGTCCATGAAGATCACTAACAGGCGGGGAGACACTGAACTTCGGCCTTGCCGGAGTCCAACACTGAACCAGAAGGGACTTGACTTAATGCCAAGAATGCTGACCCAACTCTCACTCGGGATGTACAGGGACCGAATGGCACGTATGAGTGACCCCGGTGTCCCATACTCCTGCAGTATGTCCCGGAGAATCTCTTGGGGAACTTCTGCAGATCTATAAAGACACATTGGTTAACTCCCAAGTGCCCTTGGTCATCTGCAAGGGGGTGTAGAGTTGTTTCTCTGTTTCACAGCCAGGAAGGAAAATAGATGTATAAGGACCAACATCTACTTTTAGAGTGATGAGAGCTTCAATGGGAGGTGCTAAGTTAGCCCACTTATAATAACCCTAATATATATTTCAGGAATTACATATTTAATTCTAGACAACAAAGAATTGTAATATGTACTTCCAAAGTAAGTTATCACTAACTTTGAACTTTGGTTTGAAAGCTATTTTATACAGTCTATGTTCGAAAGGGGGTTATTCATTTTTAAACCACTTTTTCCAACTATAAAGGCAACATGTGGTTAAAGTATTTTAATTCTCAATTTTATATATTTTTTCCTCAACTGTTTCTTGTAATGCTCCACATAACGCTGATTCAATAATCGTTTTAAGCAGGTTTTTCTTTTAATCAATAAGTAAACTCAATTATTTCCATTGCACAATTGGTCAACCAAAGCTTTAAAGGTCCCTGCAAACTATTAATGTGGATAGAGCAACATTTATTGCATTTTTGGTTGAGGTTTTGTCGGCGGCAAACATGTGAAGACTTCCTCACATTAGAGGTCCAGTGTGTAGATTTAATAGCATCTAGAGGTGAGGTTGACCAACTAATTGGTTGGAAAGGATGGAGCATAAGCTCGTGTGTGTGTATGTGTGTGTGTGTGTGTGTGTGTGTGTGTGTGTGTGTGTGTGTGTGTGTGTGTGTGTGTGTGTGT
>JAOPJO010000034.1:9048092-9062238 GCA_027123675.1 Molva macrophthalma | reverse complement strand
TATATATATCATATAATTGTACTGTTAAAGTTAGAGTTGTGTGGATAATGGTACACCTCAAGGTAGTGCAGCAAGTACAATGTTGGAAAAGGTGAAGCTTGTGCAGGTCAATGCCTTAATGGTGTGCTGTGGATTTTTTTCAAAACACTCCTGTCCCTGCTCTTTTTGTTGAAATGGGAGAGACTCATTAAAGCTAAGACCAATGAAGTTAGCTTTACATCATCTAAGAAAATCCATCCCCAGCCAGGAAAATTACCACTGTAGGAGCTGTGGGAAAGGGGAGCAGTTAGTAGTAAAAGGGATTGTTTTATTCATAATCTAAAGAACCTGGCACAGAAAATTGAGGTGAGGGAAGTAAGAGGACTTCTGGTCTTGTACCACTGTGACCTTTTAGTACCAATGTTTATTTTTCTGTCATGCATTAAGGAAGGAAGGAAGGAATGAAACCAGAATACCTCATAGGTCATATAAAGGCTTACTGGGACATTAAATAATTATCTAATCATATTTACAGATTGCTCCATGGATCCAGACACTGGAAAGGCAGGGTTCGGATTATATCCTTAGTATACAATAAGCACTAGGCAGACATCTAAGAGGAGTGTCTGTATTCACAACAGAGGCAACAGCTGGGCACTAAAGGTGGTGGAATCTGTGAGACCTCACCAGGAGATATCACCTGCCAGGACTGACCTGGTCACAGACATCTTAATCAAGAACTATAAGATGTAGCAGCTGGGTTAAGGGTGAGATCATAGACTGTATAAAGGTTCCAGCCCACGGTGGAAAGCAGAATAAGTCAGAATCTGAAAGAGAAAAGAGCCGTAGACAAAGTTCCGGGAAAGGGATGCTGGCCTGTAACCAATTAACAGTAACAGTTGTCATGGTAAGACTAAGGCTTGGACTGTAATGTTAAAATAAATAGAAGACTATATACTATGTTATTATGAAATGTTGAAAGTATGTAAAATAAAGAGTTGTGATGGGGAACAAAGTGTAAGATGCTGAGATTTAAGGATCAACCTACAAAACCTGATTTTATCTAAGGATCATTGGACAAATGTAGTGGACTCAGTCCTGATTTTTTTATTTTTTCAGACATCTGAAAATGTTGTCATTAAATGGATGCAGTGCATACTTCACACTGTGGGAGGCAGTAGCCGCATACATTGATGCCTACAACTACAATAAGTTAAAGTTACATGTCTAAGATTGAGGACCTCCGAGATAGAAGGCGTGAGACTTTCAGAATCCAAAAATGAATGAACAGTGTTCTGTGCACTCTAACTAGCTGTGCAACTTGCTAATGCGAACTAGCGTAGCTTGGCTGTGTGTGGCGTGAGTGGGAGAGAGGTACGGGCTGGCCAGCCTTTTGTTATTTGTAGAATATATCAGTAATAGGATGTGATTTTATTGACACCATTATTTAAATCACTATCGGTCAGCATTGACTACATATATGTCCAGTTAATTTTAAGATATGAGCTAGTTGAAATGTAATACATTACAACTTTCATAATAACTTATTTTGTTTATTATTTCAATATAGAAGCATACAGCAAAACATAATGGACATCACATCAACAAAATTACAGTTGAATAGACAGTAGGAAATAGATTCCAGGCAAATACAATAGGTCATAAGGAAACTACGTCAGAGGTCAGGGTTGAAAGTTGACAGAACCGACACATGGTTGGTTCGCGGGAAACGTCCCATAACAAATCTTTGTATATCTGGGATTTGTCTTGGTGTCGTTATTGAGATCCGTAACTTGGTCTCAACTTTCTTAACTCACGCCAACAACAGGATTGTACTAGCTACGATGCTAAAATAGTCTTTTCATTAACGTTACAGTTTTGGTCAACTCAAATTTCTAACGTTAACAATAGTTTTGCTACGTTAGCTATCTTCTGCTAGCTTTGTAGTGTCAGCGAGTTCAAATCATCCACAATCTACTTGGAACCGCATAGAAAATTGATTATTCGGGGTGATCTGAAATGGCGGAAAGACCAGAGGACCTTAACCTTCCTAACGCTGTTATTACTCGCATAATTAAAGAGGCGGTGAGTTGAATCTACGTGGCCCTTACTCAACACTGTCTATTGTTTATTTGTACCCTGCGTGCTTGACAATGCAGCAAAATAATTATGTCCAGGTGAATTTAAACACTATTTATGTTCAATAGCTACCGGATGGCGTTAACGTGTCAAAAGAAGCAAGAAGGGCTATATCGCAAGCGGCCAGTGTATTCGTTCTGTATGCAACTTCATGGTAAGTCAATTACTCTTAAGTGAACGCTCCCCAACACCAGCAGCACAAATCCTAAAACGTAGTGCATTACAATGTAATTGTAATGTTTTATTTTGTAGAGAATGAAAACTATGTTGTAATTGCAATGTTCAAAGTATGTATTTTTAGTCCTGGTACTGTCCAAATTAATTAATGATAGTCCAGGGTGATTGTTACAAAATGTAGCACTTGTAAGTTGGATTCATTTAAATGGTATTCACCTAAAATGTAAGTTGTATGAGAAGTTTGTGAAAACGTTGTATATTTATATTACCCAGCAATACCATGAAATGGTACGGTTTTATTTTATATTACTTTGTTGTCCCTCTTTGTGAACTTGGCAGCGCAAACAATTTTGCTATGAAGGCAAAAAGAAAAACTCTGAATGCAGCAGATGTGTTGGCTGCCATGGAGGAAATGGAGTTTGAACGGTTTATGGAGCCTCTAAGGGAAGCATTGGAAGGTTTGTTTGTCATACAGGACCGATATTGATGATTGATTTGTAGTTGGAGAAAAAATGTGTCACACATTTGAATTATCAGTCTTTTGTATAATGCTAAGTTGATATGATCAGCTGTAAGATGCATGGTTACTTAGTATGTATAATGGTTTCTTCCTACTCAACAGTTTACAAAAAGGGGAAAAAGGAGGTGTCTGAGCAGAAACGCAAAGAAAAAGAGAAGAAGGAGACGGATAATGATAAGAGTCGAGAGGAAGAGGATGATGAAGAGCGAATGGATGAAGAGCCAGAGGCTGAAAATGATGCAGAGGAGGAGGAAGTGGAGAACTAAAGAACATTCCAGTGGCTTATCTTTCTTTTACTTAATGAGCCATCACAAACATTGAAATGCACTCATATGATCCTTTGGAGGTTATGACTGATGGGCAGTGTTTTTCAATTGATGTACTTGAGCAAATGTAATTTTTACCATTGCATTCAAAAGTATCAACACATGCAAACCTGTCATTGATTACCTCACTGAAGGGTTTAGTTTCAGGACTAGGATCTCAGGTCTTTAAACTAGTGCACAAATGTTGCCATGTGCCAGGCTGTTTTACTATTGGGTCTGTTTTGTATACATCAAGGATATGTTCCACAGACCAAATTGCTATACCAGTTTTTGTAAACTACATGGACACTGTCGATATTGGTGTTAACATGTTACTAATTTGATGTCTGGTAGATAAGGTGTTCAGTATAGCCTGGCTAAATAGATGGCATTACTTGAAGGTCCTCAGCAGTGACTTAATAAAATATCAACTTGCCAGTTAATTTCTCCCTCAGCCAAATCTGATCTTGTTCTATTGGGTTAATGTTATCAGGATAACTGGGCTGCTGTGCAGGATTGTCCATAACTACCCTGTACAGCAGCCCATCACTAGCAGGGGTTAAGTCTAATCAGATTTGCTGATAATACTGGTGACCCAGATGCTCAACTCTAATAATTGGTATTATGAACTTATTTCAACCACGTGATTCGGTCAAGCTCCAGGTAGACAAACCATGAACATTTATAGTTGTACATTGGTCAATGCCACGGCCAAGCAGACTTCAATGTAAAGGCATAGTCCCCTACAATATTAGCTGAAAGTAAATCCTTCATAGTTTGTCCAAACTGATAATATGTAGCTTGCATTACAAACACCAAAACCAATTTTTAAGATACAGATAAATGACCAGAGGACACAAGTTCAATTTAGTCAACTTTATTTCTGTCAGGCATTACTCTGCTGGGCACTCAATTTTGCCACTGTTAATGTCATCAATGACATCATGGGGAAGGCGTCCATCGATGGTGCAGCCTACTGACTGAGAAGTACCCAGGATCTCCTTGACGGTTCCTTTAGGGGATAAAAAACAAAAAATTATATAACCAATGTTTTCTAAAGAGATGCGTTACCAGAATTAAGTAAGCTGACGCAATATCAAATTAGATTAATTTCTCATTGCAGGTTATTGTGAAAAGTTTTAAAGTCTTTAAAACTTGTTCCAGGTCTTTCGGCACAGCGCTGCCCATTTGTTAGGGCAGCCCTGCTTCCTAGAGCTGGGTCAATCTTTGCCTCCACTGGATTATACTCAGTCACTAACAGACAGGCATAGTGGCGGGAGGCTAGCCGGCACAGAGTACAAATAAAGATTTAAAATTAATTTCCCCAAGCACGATTTGTTTTCATAGAACTTACCAGAAAGTTCCCTGGCAATAGAGCGATGCCTCATAACACGAGCAATGGCCACAATCTCATCAAACGTCACAGACCCACTGTGCTTGACTAGAAACAAAAACAAGTGAAGATTAAAACATATTCTACAATGCAATGGTTAAGTACTCAATTCAAATCTATGCTAAATCTACTTCATCAAGAAATTGCTGCTCATTGGTTATGAAGTTTAGGAAAACGGTCACTATTTGTGCCAGGCCTTTCGGCACAGTAGTGCCCACTATGCTGGGCAGCACTGCTTCCTAGAGCTGGGTCTATCTTAGCCTCCACTGGACTGTACTCAGTCACTAACAGACAGGCATAGTGGCGGGAGGCTGCATGTTTTTCTACCAATCAAATTAATATCTCCATGATAATGAAGAGTTTATCGCATGATCAGGTGGCAATGGTCATATCACTGCATTTGACATAGACTTACTGTTCTTGACCTTCTTTCGGTCACGTGGGGGCTCCTTAAGAGCCTTGATGATTAGGGCAGATGCAGAGGGAACAACCTCAACCTAGATGGACATATTAATGGAAACATTTATACACATCATATATAGTCAATAGCATGCATTTAAACGGTTGTCCCTGAATTTATAGGGCCTGATTTCAACTAGCCATACCACAATTCCAACAACATTTAACATCTTCAATTGCATAATTCAGGGCCTGAAGGCAAGCAAAGGCAATGGATTTATAGTAGATTGGAGATGCAGGCAGAGTGAGCGTGCAGTAAAGACTACATACCACAGCCTGTCTGTTCTGGATGGTCAGCTTTACGGTGATCCTGAGGCCCTTCCAGTCTCCAGTGGCCTTGGCGATGTCATCACCAACTTTCTTGGGGGACTGAAGGAATAGAAAATAAGGAATTAGTTTCATCATTGAGGGATATCAAGTTATTTAAACCACCATGTTCTACAGGTGTTGAACCAATGAGCAAAGTAATAGTTTTGTGGTGGTAGGTCACCATCAAGTGCAATGCAAACAATGATAGAGTAATTTGTAGGATTTAATAATGCTACTATTCCAAATCATTTCCAAACATGTCCCAGGCCTTTCGGCACAGGGGGGCCCACTATGCTGGGCAGCCCTGCTTCCTAGAGCTGGGTCAATCTTAGCCTCCACTGGATTATACGGGGTCACTAACAGACAGGCATAGTGGCGGGAGGCTAGCCAAATCATTGCACCGACAGAAACTTACCAGACCCAGAGGTCCAATTTTGGGAGCAAGTGCTGAGGTGGCACCAACTTCTCCTCCAGTACATCTCATGTACACTGAAAATGAGAGCCAGACATGTTCAATACCGTAGTTTGACACCAAAAACAAGGCTAGAGCCAACCTCACCTCACACAATGTACCAGCCACGTGTGGATGCATCAATCCATCTGTTATCCGGGAACACACCGGCCATCACTGAACATTCGATAATGTCAACGACAATAAACTATTCCACGCGGCTGTTTGTGACATAACTCTTATCTCAATGCATGGAGCACGGCTGCCCACAGACTTGCTGAAATATAAATAAACGAATACAAATATACAAGCCATTGTATGTACATTTAAAACACTGCAGGAATAGCGCCAGCAATGCTGAGGGGGAACAAAACGTATTTCAAACCAGCCCTGCTTCGTACAGTTAAGGTTACGTGCTCGATATACTCACATTTGGGTTCCAAATATTAGTAACAATCTAAGTAATCACATCCTGGCTACTACGCTAACGAATGACGTTATGACGCTAGCCTAGCACACGTGGCGGTGTAGTAAGTCCAATAGGCCTTTCAGATACAGGAACCGCGAAGAACGCAGTACAACATGATGCAAGCCAAACAAATTAAATCGTTGGTACCGCATGAGTAAAGCCTGTGTTCCCTATATTTACCATTTTCTCTGTCCACCTCATAGATGAGGAGACATAGCCGAACCGGACGGACATTGGCTCCATCTTGACTCTGAAACAGTTTATATCAGAGACTATACACATACCAACTTTAATTTCGCTGGGGTCGAATTTGGGAGGCATGATGCTGATGTAGTAGTAGTGCTCTGTTCAGCTTGGTTGGTGATGGTGTCGGATGAACCCAGATTCGGGACGACCGATTACTGTTGCACCTTCACCGCTAAGGGGACAAAGGAAAGACAGAGAAATTGGGACGTCTGAATTTATACTAGCTATGAGATTAACGCGAGAGTTGGTTAAGAGGTCTCGTTTTACTTCTTCTTCTTCGTCTTCTTTGGCAGCTGAAAAAACTATTTGGCGCATTACTGCCACCATCTGAACAGGAGTATAAGTCAGGGATCCTACTTCGCATATAAAACAAAAACAAAAAACTACTAACTAACTAGGTCCATTAGGTGTCTTTAGAAACTGAATTAAAGCACTCATCCACCGATGGTTTGCCAAATATTTATTTTACAGTAATTTGTACCCCTTTACTTCTCAGTGCTTCTTTTGATATAGCGCTCTGTTCTCTATATTTTGAACATTTCAACAATATATGTTATACTGTTTCTGTCAGCAGACATTGGTCACACCTCCCGTTCCTATGCTTCTTCAAAGTAAATATGTATTATTTAATCCTGTTTGACCCATTCTCATTCTTGGAATTGCTGTTCCTCCTTCCTGTGCTGCCCTACATTCCTTGTCTTTCCATAATCCTTTTGGATGTTATACAAATAATCGTCAATCCTCACCCCACTCGCTCTGCCATTTGCCTTTCATTTGACTCTTCATTAGAGGTTTGACTTATGCTTTACTGAAGTATATGTTTACACCAATCTAGTCTCCTTCAATTGCATATTTTACACATTTATCAGCTTTTACATTTCCACTTACTTCTAAATGCTCTTGAACCCATAAACACTAATATCTCCATACTCTGGTTTCTGAACAGTGATTACAACTGATCATGTCTTAATTACTTATAACACTCAATGCTGCACATTAATCTGATCAGATAAAAGTATGAAATGGTCTAGCTCCCTCTACCTACAGTAATGCTTGGTATATGGATACCATCTCCCCTGTATACACTGATAAATGAGTGGTTATATATAGATGACCTATAGTGCCATCATCAACAAAGAGATCTCCCAATGTCCACTTCTAGATTTGTATATGCATTGTCAATCATACTGGAACAAAAATATAGACTTATCACTCTCCCCTGGGGTATGCCATTCTCAACATGGTATATTGCTTACATACTCTTACCTATGCTCACTTGAATCTGTCTTCCAAGAGAAAATCTTTTACCCAATTGAACATTCTTCCTCCAAAACCAAGCTTATCAAGTTTGATCAACAACCCTCCTCTCCAGATCATATTGTGGGCTTCCTTAATATCAAAGGAAAATGCCACGACCCCTTATTCACCTGGGCCTTCCTTATTTCAGTTTCAAGGCATATCAGGGGATCCATTGTTCCCCTTTCTTCCTGATCACAACTTTGTTACTGAAATAAGTTTATTGCTTTCTAAATAACAAGTAAGTCTATCTGCTAACATTCTTTCCATTATCTTTCCATTTACCCGGTAAGGTTGGATCTTTTCCCGGCTTTTATCCATGATTTAGGACCCACTTTAATATATACAGTATAAACAACACAGAGTCTAAGCTTTGTTGCTTTGATGTGTTAACATATCATATTGGATCCTTTCCTGGAGAAGTTGACCCAGCTCTCTTCTTTTTCTTCCTGGATTTCCTAAAATGTTGTATCCCTCCCAACTTGGAGCTAATTATCTTAACAATGCTTTTTCAGCTTTCTCTTCTTCTTTTACTGCTTTTGATGCTCCATCAGTCCATACTGGATATCTTTTCCTATGGTCCCACAGAAATCCCTCCAATCTCCTTTTAGCTTCTTTTATCATATTCCTTACAGCTGCTTGTGCTCTCTTTAAACCGATCAAATGAAAAAAAAAAAAGGGTTCTATTCATATATGTTAAGGCTTTATTTAAGTTTTTGTCTCATTTTACACCATATGCAAAATGTCTTTTTTACTATTGTCAATAACATTTATTGACGTTAATATTAACAATATAACACAATTTATTCATAGGCTATGGTTATATGAAGATTTCAAACCCTCTTTAATAAAATTTTACTAAAATCATCCTCAATGTTAATCAATTAATTTCAATTAATTTTTGTACTTATAACACATTTTTCATAATGTATTTTCACGACAAGCCAAGTGAACTGAAACGGCCGGTGCTCTACCCCCTCAGGATTAGCTACCAGGCCTGTAGGTTTATCTCCTTCTGGGCCATAGCTTGAACTGACTTGAACTAGCTTGAACAGGCCTACAAGAACATTTAACCGATGGATTATTCTGATAACATAAGAAACAAAGAAAAAAATAATCACTTGAAGCAGTTTGCCTTTTGCATCGAGTTTGTATACTACAACGATTCTTCAATTTCTGGGTTGTAACCACATGGTTGAATGCACTTCATAATTTGCTTTGGATAAATGCATTGTCTAAATAAATGTAATGTAATAACCTCTCCTCACAAGCTACTTCAAATAAAACAAAGAAAAATAGGCAATGCTTTCAAAGTTTCTACAACCGTGGTATGGATCTCAGTAGCCTAAATAATTTAGGAATTTTATTAAGTAGTAGCCATTTAATATCGTAGCTTGTCATGTCAGATATAATTAGGCTGATTTAGAAAAGGCTGCTATGTAAAATAGTTTGTTTGTAAAATAGCTGATCATTAATTAAAATATTAAATACATAGGCTTCTGAATGTAGGTTAGGCAAGGTTAGGTAGGTCATAATAATGGGCGGGCCTTAAGATTTTGACAGACGTGTGAAGAATACAGCTTAGAGGTAGCCCATCGTAGGACCTAGGTAGCTCAGCTAAAAAAGAAAAGAAAAGGAAAGCACAGAACACAGGCTGAGACTGAGAAGTTATAAAACACATTTGTCAAGGTGCATATTTAAGTAATATATTTTTAGTGTTTCCTTTTCAATTTCCTGCTGTGAATTAGTTCTCCTCATAAACTTGTTTTGACTCCAAACGTTTTCCGGTTTGGAGTCAAAAGGGGCCAGCGCCACCCCCCTTACGAGATTCAAAAAATGTAATGTGCATTTGCTCATAATCTCAGGTCTGGCAAGTATTTCAGCTCAAACTCTCAGAAGCGGGCCACAGGTGGTGACATCATGATATGGAGCATTTGAAGATTGTTATGCGCTCTTTTTCTATCTGTGGTCTGATACAGCTGAGTTATCTGGTTCTGGCTTGTCTCTGTCAGCAAAGCAGCGAGCTCGGGAATCAATGTGACACTATGTGATATTTTTGAATATATGCAATGTGCCATTTGTTTCACCCTTCTTGCATCCACTTTTTACAGAAATTATTATTATTAATTATTAATTATCCACCCCTTGGGGAGTTACTTACGTGCATACTACATTCACTTAAACCCATGTGGTAAACACTAAACTATCCATCTCATGGATATGGTTGTAATATCTGTGGATACATTTAATCTGTCCATCCAGACATATTTTCTATAAATGGGTGTAGCAATGTTCGTTGCTATATGCCACCTAGGTGGCTGCCACCCTTCACCTATGTGGCTTTCCTGGGCTCCTCCAAATCCAGGAAACAGGCTGTAGATGTTGAAACCGGTTTATTGCAGAGTTTTGAGTACAATGGGTGGTGATCCATACTGCCATGTAGGTTAGTGTGTGTGGGGATTGCTGGTTTAACCTATGCACATTGATTACTCATTGCACAGGTGTGCAGACTCAATAGGTTTACAGCCTCACCCAGCCCCAGAGTCAACAATCTGGACTTTTGTGAAAATATCCCTACAAAGCCCTACTGTGCATTTACTGAGTCAACTTAGAAAAGGGATGCTAATTTGCTCAAGGGATGCTAATTTGCCCCTATTTGCTCTACCTAGCCCCTCCCGCTGAGTCAACTCAGAAAAGGGATGCTTATTTACACTACCTAGCCCACTCGGTCTGCTGAGTTACTAAGAAAAGTCCCTTTAGTATGTTACCCTCCTTCTGGTCCGCTGAGTAACTCAGAAATGTCCCTTATTTACGCTACCCTCCTACTGGTCACCTGAGTTACTCAGGAAAGTCTAAAGAGGGCATAGATAAGTAAGCACAAATTCTCAATACAATTCTCATTGCTAAATAAGAAAGTTGTGAGTTAGTCCAGAATCCCACTTCTGACACAGTGTCTCGACTCGGACGGCAAGGAACCTGGGCATGACACTGGATGACCAGTTGTACTTCGCTGCCAACATCACTGCGACAACCCGCCTCTGCAGATTCCTCATCTTGCATCGGGACTACAGCAAATCCCTTCTGGCTGGTTTGCCTTTATATCTGATTCGACCTCTGCAGCTCATCCACAATGCAACAGCCCAGCTGGTCTTAGACCTATCCAAGTTCACCCACACTACATTGTTGCTTTGCACTCTAAACTGGCTACCATTGACTGCTTGAATCCGAATCAGGTCATTGGTACTTGCCTACCATGCTGAAAATGGCTCAGGCCTATCCTACAGGACATGGGCATGTCACTCTATGACTGCCAAACAGCTTGCTAGTCCCGCAGTACGAGTCCTGGTTTCACAATGGCGAAACGAGCTCCTCACTGACATCAGGACAGCTGAAACCCTACACACCTCCATCGCAGAATGAAAATCTGTTCAGACTGAATCTTGATGAAAAGAAGCAAAAAATTGAACACTTAATGCAGATAGCCTTTTTGATAAGTTTTATATACAAAATAAAATAGAGGTCTGATTCACAGTTATGCTTGTTGGATCGATGTGGTGTAGGTCTGGGAAGAATTTCAGCTCTCATCACGATATTGAGAATTTGATGATGCTTTTTGAGTGACTAGTTAAAAAGTCACAAAAGAGGGTCCAAGTCTCTAGCTTACCACTAAGTCATTTTATTATTTTTTTGGTATCTTCTGAGGATCTCTCAGTGAGTTATTGCATCACTTCCTGAAGTGGTAGTGACGCCAAATGAATAATCTTACATTTATTGACAACACCTGTATAGCTGGGTGTTTCGGATAGCATTCCCATCATGGATATTTTTACTTACCTGATGTAGAATCATCAAGAAACACTACTCTGTAATACGTATTGTAGTTAGTTGAGAATTGGAGGGCTGGAATATGACCTTAAATTATATGAGTTACATAATAGGCACAATTTCTAATATATCCACACATTTGACATATAATTCCTTGAGGTTAAAATATAACACTAAGTGTTTGGTAGCCTGGTACATTCTTTTCATTCAAAGAAGGGAACAGCCTGTGTAATTTAAATTCCATTGTCTGCCCCGCCCATCCTCTATGGCAATATATGTGTGTGTGTGTTTTCTTCTCTCTTTTTTTGTGGCATTGACGTGATGTTTTTAAAAGCATAGGTTTGGCAAACACAGCTTCATGTCCAATTAAATAATGATGCTGGTTTCTTGGAGGGCACATTTGGTAGGCTTACATTTGGTAGGCGTGTTCCTCACTCCTGACTTCTTCTCTGACAACAAAAACATGCAGCATAGATCATTCACCATGCATTTTACAAGATCTGTAATATCCTGTCCTGTCCCCATTTGTTTTAATCTTCCACAACGCTCATTACTTGTTTTGGTCTAATTTCCTTGCGTTATTGATTATATTATTGATGGTTTCAAGGGAGTCCCATCCCTGCCAGGATTAGCAAAAGCTTTGTAATAATCACATGTTTTACTCTTGAGCTGGATGGAAGAGGAAATCAATTACAACAATTTAACAATTTAAAATATTTCATCATCCCACATTTCCAGTTTCCACTTTCCAGTTTAAAAAGTATGGCAGATTAATTAACTCCCTCTGGCTGTTTTAACATTTAAATTGACCAAATGAATAGCCCAACCAATTAAATCATGCAGACCAACTAATTACTTTCTTTTATTATGTTAGTCTCCTTTTGCAGTTGGGGTATATTGTGTTATATTGTATACTATGAAACACTCTGAAACGTTTGGAGACCAAATGTAAACTGAGAACAGAGCTCAGAGGCTGGCCGGCATTAGGTGTAAAATGAACCCTGGCCTATATAATCTGAGAACAACCTGGGTGATCGAGTGACAACAACCTATCAATCGCCCTCTGTATTCCGGTACAGAAAACAGGACACAGGAGAGGTGTGCATTCAGGGAAAAGGGACGGCACCAACAAGTCCTGAATGCTTAATGAAACGAAAGCTATCATGCATGACCCCTGTTGTTATTAAGACACATCACAACGTTATAAAACATTTCATAAATGTTTTGACTTTGTCACTTTATTATAACTGTTCAATTCATCCTATTTTCACTTATCAAACTCTATTAATGTTTTCATAAACAACAATGTTTACAGACAAATTTTTTATTAATTTATTTATATATACACTATACAAAATATGGCTAAGAACCCATACTAAGACATGCTCAGGACAGGACAGGGAAGCTCTAGGGCTGAGTGTGTACCAAGTGGCAGTGGGTGAAGTGATTAAGCAGTTGTTCTGGAGAGTAGCTCCCATGGCAATGGCTTCCAATTAAATGAGCAGGGACAAGTTTCAAGAGTCAATGATTCCAGTGATGCATGATAACCTCCAATGTTGTCAGTGTAATTGGGGGAAAGGATGCTGCAAAACATGTTTAAACAACAGCCTAAGCAACAAAGTCTTGTATGAATGTTACCTAAATGTTACCTAAACAAGTCTACTACCAGATAGCATACCATAAAACCAACCTGTATCTCTTTAAGGTGATTATTAAGCTTGTGCAGTCTGACATAATATGAAACAAAGAGAGAGAAGCTTTGTTTCTGCTCAGATAATCCCTCAATGTTTGGATGTTTCCTCAAATTCTAATCCCTGGTCCAGATTAGATTACTGATTTGTGAGACTAAAAATGGGTTTATGTGTCTATGCTTTAACAGAAGGGCCATGAACAAGTAGGCTGTACCAGTATCCTATATTCCAATGTTTCAACAACACGAGTACGCATACCCATATTGAAGGACTGCAGGGGGGTACTAGGAAAATTTAAACAACTCTGAATCTGAATACCACCTAAATAGAATAGTGTCAATTGGAATACTTACATAGAAATTGGTTAAATATTCCTAATGAAAAACAACACTCATAAGTGAGGCACAACTCCACTTGTACTCCAAATATCCACACCAACAGTTCAATGTTCATGTTTATAAAAAACATGCACATAGGCCTACATTTCCCTCCCCAAAATATTTTGTGCTGGTAAAGGGGTACTTGTCTGCAACAAAGAGGGTGTACATTAGTACAACATTTTGAGAACCATATGTAGCCAATAATTGGAGAAGGGAGCACGAGAGAGAGAGATTCAAAACGTGTCCTCTCTTGTGGAAAATGTAAATTGAATCGACAGACTTGCAGTCTGACATAATATGAAACAAATAGAGAGACGATTTTCTTACTCAAATAATCCCTCTGTATTTGGATCTATCCATTTCCTCAGAATCAAATGCTGTGTTTTAAGTGTATTAAAACAAAGGCTTATAGGCCATGTGTCTACTATAGCAGGAGACAGAGAGAGAGAGAGAGAGAGAGAGAGAGAGAGAGAGAGAGAGAGAGAGAGAGAGAGAGAGAGAGAGAGA
>JAOPJO010000034.1:8940392-8963725 GCA_027123675.1 Molva macrophthalma | reverse complement strand
TATATATATATATACATGGACCTCACTTCTATACTTGGCTACTGCCTTAAACATATGCTCCAACCCTTGGAGGATGAGACAAACACAATGCAAAAGCAAACATAACATCATGCATTTCACTGAAGCGCTCACCCACAGTGTTTGCCCAAGAGCAAACACATGCTAATCGGTTCTTCTGCTTCTGGAAGCCTGAAAGCACATAATTTACATCTACGTAAACATGTGCTTGAGATTGCTATGGTGCCGTCCTGCAGCTGACTGTTTACAAGATAGCATCTATAACCCCTGGTTATGAGGTGTTAAGGGGGTGACTTCTCAGTCACCCGGCAACATAGCATGCACACTTGTAGTGGATTAATTCGATTAATTCAATGTACCTGCATGATTCTTGCAATTTCTGTGTAGTATCTTCATGGTTGAAAAGTCTTATTGTAAGTCGCTTTGGATAAAACCGTCAGCTAAATAAATGTAATGTAATGCAATGGAGGATGTGTCATATCCCCCCCCCCACACACACACACAAGCACATACTCACTATGTAAAATGCTTTGGGTGTCTTGAAAAGCGCTATATATAAATGCAATGAATCATTATTATTATTATTATTATTATTATTATTATTATTATTATTATTATTGTTATTTGTATTAGTATTATTAGTATTAAGTAGGCCTACTGATTAAGCAGAGTGTGTAGTGCCACAGAACGTGTTAATGCATGTCTTCAGTCACTGCCTTGAAGAATGGTGTCATGCTGACTGGAAGTAAACTTTTGCACAGCTTAACAGCTACACATGGCTTGTGCCTCTCAATCGTAGTGTCTCGTCACAAAATAGAAACATTGGTCCACTCTACTCGCAACTTTGCTCATTGCTATCCTGAATGTTACTTAGCATCCACCAACAACAAAAACATTTAAATCGCTCAAAGCAGCTGAGCCTGGAATGAAATTAAAATGTTGTTTACAGTCAACTTTGGCAAAGGTTAAAGCAACCAATAATGTACCTGCATTTTAACTATTAGCTTGGCTGCCTGTCTTGTGATTTGAAAGATTGCTAGTACCATTGTTTGATAATTTAGCCTGCTTGAAGCTTTTTGAATTCTGCTTAAACTCTTTTTAAAGAGTTCTTGGTTTCATTTGTTTTTTAAGCCACTTTAATACTTTGTTTGCTCATAATATATGTATGCCTATTGCCTTTACTTTACATTTGTTCCCCAATGATATCTATTCTGTCTTTAACTTTGACCTCTATTTTATTGGATCCATCGGATCATCTCCGATTGGCTCAGAAAACGGAGCCCTTAACTTGCTCGTTGAATAAAAGGTTAGTCTATGTTCATGCAAATTGACTGAAGAGGCTTGACTGGAGAAGAAAAACATTCAAAATCTTTCTTTGCCGCAAACAGCATGAGAAGAACACTGTCACCTACAGCTGTTTCCAAGACTGACGACTACACACATGGAATCAAGGTACATTTACACACTAGTGGTGGGTTGTTATTGTTGTTATATAAAGTGGTACAGAAATAACGTTTTTATTTGGTCTTATTCTTGTTGGATTTAGCCACATCTGTGTCTCTAAATGTTCTCTTTGTGTATTTAACATATTCACGTCAACAATGAGAAAGTATGCAAGGGTTATCTCTGAAGCAGTCTCGGAACCCATCAGCGTAAACCATGGCAAAGAGTCGTGCTCCACTGTAGATCCTGCTGCCAGTATCCTTCCTCTTCCTCTAACTTTGACATATGAAGACAAATAAGTGTTATTTTATTCTGTTGGTAATCGTGGTATCATCACAATATTACATGAGCGGGTGTGCTTTACAGTCATAAGTGGCATAGCCTGGCCCAATGCGTTGTTTATAGCGGTCAAGCACCCCTCTTCCATTTGCAATTGCAGTCGTGGTTGCAGCCAATGGTTGAGCTGCCCATTCTGTCCTTCAACTCATGTCAAGACCAATCCACCCAATCACTGCTAAGGGGAATGTATGGGTATCTGAACCACAGCACTGCCACAAACATCCACAGCGGTTTGACATTTGTTTTTGCAGAGCGATGCTAAAACAACTAAACCGCTGGCCACAGACCTTCTCAATCCCAGTGAGCCTGTTTCCTTCAAGAAAAACCTGTTTGAGGCTGGTGACGCATGGACCCAGAACACTGTTAAGGTCACACTGTCCAAGGTTAATAAAAACAGCACCTCGATACACCATCACCAATAAGTAAACACCAGTACCTTTAATTAAAAAATGTGTTTTGGGTACACTACTAATACTACTATTTTTGGGCTATTTTCTGCTGATGAAATTGATATTTAATTGATATTTAGTGCCCTTTTCATCAAACTATTCATTCACATGAAAATAAAAATACACTCCATTACTAATAAATTGTTCATCTCTGTCTCAGGATGCAGAAGGACTTAAAGTGGGTGTGGCTGACCTCATCAACCAATGGGTGAAGGGAAGCCCGGATGGCACCAGAAGCAGCTCCCCTACCAAACCAGCAGTAAGATGCTATTTTCATCGTCTTCATTCATATTTTGGGGTTTATTTGTATATTTGTATTTCCATTTTTTTTTTATCCTCATATGATACAAAAACAATACATTTTCAGTATTTTTCAGCTGTTAATGATGTGGCCTTAAAGGTTTAGTTCAGGATTTAGGCTTTTGTGATGAAGCGCAGTTCAGTGATCCCCCCGTATAAACCTGGTGCTGGTAAGCATTTGCGCACTAATGTTAATTCCCAGGTGCCGGAGCATTAGCTCCACAACGCAACATAATACACTTTCCAAATAATGCAGACATTAATCTATTCACGTGTGTATATCAGGAATACACTACGTAAAAAGGGTGAATTCCAAAAAAAGAGAATTCGTTTTTTTTCTTTTACAAGCAGTTACTTCAGCAAAATTCTGGTCCGAATAAATGTTTCTTCTTCTGCTGTGCTGTGCGCTATGATACAGGTAGCACCGACAGTAACAACACAATTTACACAAACTTCCTGAGACCATTTTTGGGACATGAGAAAGTGTCTCCACAACAGCCGGGATTATCAGTGATTCAAGATTCAACCACAGCTTTTTCACCAGAGATGTCAAGCCCCCCAAATTATATAGATTAACTTTGCCGCCACATGTATCACTCTGTGCAGCATAGACACTCCATGCATCCATTGCCGTACGCAGACATGTTGCACCACCAGTCTCTGTTGGCTCTCGCCGGAGTCACATCTGCCCCAATTAACTTGTGAGCCATTTCTTCATCCCTCTTTGCAAGCTGGATGAGTTAATTCTCTTCAAATTCGGGCTGGAACAAATAGGGTTCAGGATCAGTGTCTGAGAATGTTTGTAAATAGCCTACCATAGATAATAACAAACTTGCTATCCTGCAAGCTTTTCTTAGGTGCTTCTAATAAATAGTACTGAATTAACTGCTTGTAAAATAAGATGAATTCTCTTTTTTGGAACCTTTTAAACATAGTTTATTACAGATCAAAATAGATTATCTTGAATGTTTATTAAGTTGAGCTGTTGAGCTTAAAGCTCTGGAACCTGGGAATGTACATCAGAGCACTCATGATAACCAGTACCAGGTACGCACGGGGAGATCACTGAACCGATTGATCAAAATTTGGTCTCCTCGGGAAGGATAACAAAAGGCAAAAAAATGCCCAAATCCTGAATCAACCCTTTAACATTGCTTGCTGTCTAATTCTCTTATCTTCTTCTCTTCAATTATCAATGTCTTCCTTACCTTTACTATAGCTCAGGTGACTGCTTCAATTTGTATTTTTTCCCCCACCATATCACTTACTCTTTGTAGTTTCATGCTTTATATTGTCCAGTCCCTGTGTCTATAACATGCCAAACAAAACACTTGGCACTAACACCCTCCTATCTAATGACGGTGCGTCACGTCCGGCTTGAGCTTGATCCGATGACATGTGCTCCTCTCTGTGGAGGAGTTACACAGGGCACACATGTAAAAACAATGACCTCACTTCCCAGGATGCTACAACCATGACATAATCTCCCCACTTGCAGGAGATTAAACCGGGTGATGTTTTATGCAAGAAGAACTTGTGGGAGAACCTTGGTGATTCACCATCTCCTGGGAGAGGAGGCAAGGTATGCTCCTTAACACGGGAAACCCACTCTTGTTACACACAGATTGTTACTTTATACATAGGCCTATATATGAGTATGAACTATAGCTTCCTTGACACACGTTATATTAGGCCTACAAGTAGTTACTCAACTACTTATTGTCAAAATAGCTAACTTTATTTACCAATGCAATCCAATTGTTTGGTGCTGATTTTCTTATGCAATGTAAAGATGGTGAATCATTGATTTTAAAATTGGGTGTTTCAGGGGAGCTCCCCTGGCAAAAGATACAAATTTGTGGTGGCAGGTCATGGCAAGTATGAGAAGGTGGCTGTAGATGATAACGACTGCAGAGAACATGACAACTATCAGTCAGGTAAAAACCTTTTAGAAGCTCATAACAATGTATTTTTTCACAACAACTTGTTTTAAATACATGCAAATGTTGCTCATTGCAATGCATTGATTTACAGACATGCATAATAGAACCGTTTCAGAGTTTGTCATTGTAGGACATACACGGGTGTTTCTCATAACACTAAGTATTGTTCTGCTCCCTAAATGTACCAGGGCACGTGCAGTAGGCTTATCTTCACTAGTTTAGTCTACTACTTCTGTCCTGGTACATAAAAGTAGCAAACCCATATTATGCGAGACACCTTTGACACATCTGTGAAAAGGCTTTATAGGGCTAGTACATTGTGACATCACGTTACAATACTGCCTCATTTCAGAAGTCTAGGAGCATAGGAATGTTATTGGTGGTAATGGTGTTTTAGTCATTGTTTAGTAATTAATCATGAAATTATTTGTAATTATGGTGTGTTTCTCATGCGAGACATGGACAAAACTAAGTTTTGATTAGCCTAGGTTAAGGTATAATTATGTTTATTTAGGATTTGCAACTCTCTCTCTGGAGTCATCTCAAAATGGCAGAGTAGAGACAACAAAAAATCCCATGATGCAATTCTACAAGCCCTATAGGACACAAACAGGTTCATTGGTTTGTTAGATTGCAAATTATGAAACATAAATATAATGTTCATTTTATTTTATCAAAGGTAACATAATTACAAACATAAATATATGTATATATTATACTTATATTTTACTTTTTTTTACTTAGTAGATTATACTATATATACTCAATATATAAAGTTTAAATAACAATGAAGAACAAACAAACACGTGTTTTTATATTCGATTTTATGCTATTTCAACAAACACACTGTAACCAAAAAATAGAAAGAGTTTATCTTAAGTACCAGTGCAGTAGCCCTACTGATTAGTAGCGGATTAATTTACGCCAGCTCTTAAATTATGATGGGATTTCTACATCATGGCAGGTATATTAGGACAGGGAATCTAAAACCATATTAGAGGAAAAAAACTAAAATCCACTATTTTACCAACAGTTCCTCCCTTTAAAGCTATTCAATTCATATATTATTTTGTGACTTATTTCTCTCTTACTTCCATATGCTTTCCACATGCTTTGAATCTCTTTGCAGTATATTTTACTCTGGATTTTACTGTACTACACTAACTGTTTCACCAGCCTCTGACTTTCTTGATCCAGACTCATCTCAAACTATACCTTCATTTCTCGACAATACATACCTCAACTCTCTATGGGGCCATGTCCTTCTACTCATTTCTGACCATACATGAATCTGTGTTTCCTTTCTACAAGATGTGCTCCCCCAAATGCTAGCCATCAAATATCATCATGCATTCAGCGTCAATTTGCCCTGTGTACCAGGAATGTAAAAGCCATGTGACAATGCAATAGGAAACAAATTCGACCATTGGCAAGCACTACAATGGGCATACATAGAAAAAAAGAATGAACTAAAGGAAATGGCCTCTCTCAAAACAAGACAAGAACTTTATCACGTGACAATATGTGTCAATATCTACATGCAGTCACGTAACAGACATATAACTTGGCTTTCATTCCATAAAAGTCTACACAATTAATTCAAGACAAATAATTTGCTGATATATATTTCATCCAAATATTAAGTCAATTCTGACTATTGGCTTGCTTTTTCAATGAAACAATAATTAAATATTTAATCAACTTTGACTTAAAAGCAATAGTGTAGCATTTCATTTACTAATATCTTATATAATAAACAACCAACTTAAGTCATTCATTAATCATTTGTTTTAGATTAGTGATAGTCAAGTATTGTTACTTGACATGTTAGACACATAGAATAGTTTTTCTATAGAATATTTTAAAATGCCTAAATAAATACACCTTATGCTACTTTGTTAATTCCTTAATTTATCTTTGACTCAAAATGTAACATTGACATTTTCCATTGCCTTCAATATTATGTAACAGATATCAGAACATGATGGTTGATGCTTACTTTGTACCAATGGCTTTAGTTCTTCCCAATATTTTTACTAATTCTCCTTACATCAAGTCGGTGCCTTGAACATCAATGCATTTTCAATCTTCCTTCTTTGAATCACCAAATCCTCTTGCTTTTCTATTAAAGTCTTTGCGTTCATCATCCTGGTTTTTTCGGTTCAGTAGCCCCCTTTCGAACACTGTGGCTATTTTAGTGAGAGGCTTCTCTGCAGCCTCTTTGAGCTTTCTGGCGTTAAAGCGGGGACTGTACAGAAGAATAGGAAGCCGATTCACAAAAGATGGAACCTCAGCCTGGTTCTCTTCGGCCTTTTTCTTTGTGTCTGAGTTGTCCTTCTTGGGGTTGATCTGCTCCATGATTTTCTCTTTGGTAGAGAACATATGAAAGAGAAGAGCATCCCACATTTTCAGCGCCTTGGGGGCCTCTGTTTCCTTGGCCACCTCCAGACCAGAGGACTGGTCTACTAAAACCTCTTCTTTGCTGACTTGATTTGTTTCCTTTCCCCCAGCATTGACCTCTGCCTGACCTTTTCCCAGGGGCTCTGGAAACTGGGGCTCCTCAGGTTCATCGACCATGTGTTTTTTGAGGCGTGACCATCCACTCAGCTTTGCCTTAAGGCCTTTAGGTTTTTTTACCGCCTTGGATATGTCAGCAGGGGGAGCAATTTCTGATACGGCAGGCGGTTTGTCAGCAGTTGAAGATACAGTTGATGTCGGGGACTTCGTAGAGAGCCTGTCTGGGAGGGCTTCCGTCGGTGTCGTCGCAGCTCTGCTCTCTAGTGCTTTCTTCTCTTTGAGTCCAGCTTTTGGCTGAGATGGCACTGACATTCCTCTGTTTGGTGCTGGAGCTTTGACTGAGACTGAGTCCTGAGGCAGAGAGGCAGGAGTGGCAGAATCAATCACAGCACCTTTCAGTATGGGTGGTTTTATGTCAGTATCTGCTGCTGGGATTGCTTTCGTTATTGGGTTGGTAGGTGGCTGTACTTGACTTATATGTATGGGAGTTTGGTCAGTTTTGTTGGAGGATGTATTTTTATTTTCTCTATCATCAGTTTCTACAAAGGTTCTGGATGGCTTATATTCTAATTTGTCAGAAAGGCGATTTATTTTAGTTTTACCAGTTGGAAATTCTTCCTTTACTTTAGAATTATTAGGCAAAAAGGGTAAGGTTGGTGAGATGGGGACATTATCTAAGGATTTTCCCTCCATTGTGGAGCTTGAAGCCAAGTTCTGTTTTGTCTGGGAAGGTACTTCAACCAGAGTACTCTTATTAACTAGCACTGAAGTGGCTGTTGGTACTGCCGTTTCTTTTCCTACATTTGGAAAATAATTGCTTTGTTTTGTTGACTTTAAGGAACCCTGAATGTCACCAGCAATTGCATCCATTGGGAGGGATGGCTTTTTCCTGACATCTAAACAGGATGCACTTTGTGTAGTGTAGTTTAAGGTATGGAGGCCATCAGAGTCGTGAGCAATTGCGCAGACATTGGTTTGAGGGTAGATACTAGGTATAGGTTCTAAAAAAGGTGAGGTCACAGTTTTGGTTATGTCCTTGGTTTCTTTAGAAGGGCTTAGAGGAGCGTTTACATTTCTGATGGCATTGGCATACTGGTAAGGGTTCGGGACAATGTTTCCATGGCAATGACGTTGTGGTGAATGAGGCTGTGAGCCTACAATCTGTGTGTTTACCTCAAAATACTTGTTTGTTTCACTATTTTCCTTCAAAAAGTGTTCAGCTTTAATATCTGAGTACCTTAACTCAGTTGCTGCTGGATTCAAATTATCAATGATTTGGTGGAATCCTATAATGGCTGGGCTTAGTGTGTTTATTCTTGGTGGGGTGGTTCTGATGAACCCTGGGGAAGGGGAATTCCTTCGGTTATTTAAAAGCTTTACTGTAGGAGGGGTCATTAAAGGTTGACCATTGCTAGCAGGAAGTGAAAAGGGTGTCTGTTCATTCACAGTTGTTTGAATGGTCAATATGGGCTCAGGTGTAAAAGTTCTGTTTTGCAGAAGAACAGTGGATGTTTGTTTACCCTCTGACACATGTGTCAGAGGGTAAACAATAGGTTTTCCTGGTTCAGTTATTTTTGGATTATTATAATAGCCCCCAGGGTGTCCTGTATCGGCACTCAGTTTCAATGCTTCTTGACCATCTGAGGCCTTTGTTAACATGGGGCTTTTTGATGTGACATGTCTCAAGATGGGGAATGATGGTACAAAGGGCTTCCTCTGCAAAGAAGATTGAATAGGGAATTTACTTTCAATCACAGGTATAATACTGCCAACATTCAACACGTTTGACTTTACACTTGTAGTGGAGTTATGATTACTAGACTCCCTGATAGTTTGCATATAGGAAGAAGTTTGAGATAGTTGAACTGCACTATTAGACATTTTCAATTGCACATTTTCCTGACGTGTTTGTTTAGGCTCAATAATAAATTGTTTGGAAATAGCTTTAGGTATGGTATCGTTTTTAGTCATTTCTGTTGGTATTTTTCCTGCCGAGATATCTATAGTTCCCATGTTGAAGCTTTGCTGCAGTTTAGTTTCCACAGTTTCCATGGTAATGTTACTGGGAAGCTGGTCCTCTATTATTTCTTGTATTGGCAGTAATTGTTCTTTATGAGGAACATTGTTATGTATCTGTTGAGCCATAGAAACATCAGCAACCATGGAATCTTTTTTGTAACTCTTTGCAATTGATATTTCCGCAGTGACCTCTTTGGAGAAATTGGTTTCTCGAACAATTTTGTCCTGAAAATGTGATGTTATGCTTGGTATTACTTTATTATTTGTTTTGTTGTGGCTGGTTCCCTCTTGGATATACATATTAGGTTTATTTAAGTTAATTGCTAAAAGCATTTTAGAATCTGATATTCTTTCTGATTTGATTTCAGGGTGGGGGAGTGAGGTGTTTGCAACAGCCAAAGCAGTCAGGGAATCAATTGTAAAATGTTGCAACTGAGTTAATGAAGTTGGAATTGCTGCTCCAGAGATATTTTGCATGGGTATGTTGTTTTCCATTGAGGGAATTATATGATTTGGAGTAACACGTGTTACCTTGATTGTTTGGGGCGTTTCTAGGTTTTGGTTGGCAGAAAATTCAGTGTTTATGGGAACAACTGACACTGAACTGCTTGCAATATTTGAGTTTGGAGCATTATTGCCAACTTTGTCAGGGAAATATGCTCCATTTGTAGTCTTGCATGGAGCATCATTTTGTTTGATTGTGTTATGGGGTACACCATTTGGTACTTTACTGCCAATGATTTCCTGCGTAACTTCTCTGCCTTTATTTGGTACTAAGGGGTGGACTGTTGCTTTGCTTGTTGCAAATTTTGGATCATGCTGAGTATATTTCTGAATCCCTGCCAGCGATGTTATAGGATGGCATGGGTCCTTAGCCGGCATGATGTTGGATTTCACTGAATCATGTGGGGGAATAATTGGATGTTTTGTTGTCACAGATAAATCTACATGATCTGGTTTGCTTGCAACATTGTTTGGTGTTTTAACAGTATTATCAATACTTGGATTAAGATAAGGGGATTCACCATTCTGAATTTTAGTATTCATACATTCCTTAATTTCTTGAGTTGAGAAAGAGGAAGAAATGGAAAAACTACTACTGTTATTCAGACATGAAGGGGTTGTACTAAGGGATGCCAAGGTTTGTGTGTGCACCTCACCTGCTTTAGGTATGGGTATTGAAGCCTCGGAGTAAGAGGCTTTTGGTGCTGTTACGTCACTTGTGCACTGTTGCATTGTTTTCTGTGTCAAGCCAAACGGTAGCTTAGGTTTTGTTTTCTCTTCAGCAAATGTTTTAATAATTTGTAATCCATTTATTTGAGCTTCACATTGGCTGTCTTGTTTAATTTCTTTGTTTGGTGTCTGCTCTTTGCCCAGGTTTGATTCCATTGAAGATGATGTTTGATGCAAAACAAGTGCAGTAGAAGATTCCCCAGATGAGGAAATAGGTTGATGTCCATCAAGCGACCTTGTTGCTGCGTCAGTGACGGACAATGCGTGTAATTCTTCCTTAGACTGTGCTTCATTTGAGCCCAGCTCGTTGGGGTTTACCGGACTATGATATGCATTGCAAGTCCTAATACCACCATAGGCAACATATTCAGCTGGAGTAAGGCCATAATATGTTGATCTTGATTTTTGCTTTGATGCTAACGTCAGTTGAGATCCCAATAATGACGACAACGATTTTCGCGCCTCAAAAACTGGCAGACCATGTGGGTTAGAGCTCGGTGATTGGAATTTGGTACTTTGGGGATCTTGTGTTGTATTTACAGTTACGGGGTTAGGATTTGAAGCAGTGTTTGATACACCTGAAATAAATTCTGGAAGATTTGGCAAAAGTAGAGCACCATCCGGTGAACTTTGATCTGACTTCAATGTTGAATGATGATGTATAGCCACAGTCATGCTATCTGCTGTAAGACATGGCGTTAAACTATCTGTGGGTCCTTCTAAATGTGTCTTACACCTGTTTGGCATATCATTCCCACTTAAATCTCTAGTAGGCTCCAAAAACTGCTTGTTTGAAGTATTGCTATTTAATCCACCCTGTTTTGCTTCTTTTGGTGCTGTGGGGATCTTACCTCGAGTCTTAATTTTCGTTGAATGGGTGTTTGGACAAACCTCCAAACTAACAGCCGAATGTTGCAAATCACGGCTAGAGGCAGATGCCGGACTAGTAGCAAATAACAGTGGATTGGGTTTTGATATTTCAATAACAGGAGTGGATCCCCTACTGGGTGTACAAGAGGGTGTTTTGGGTCTTCTTGACTGGGTCAAGGCAACAGGTACTTTTTGTACATTCTTTACGGCAGTCACTGTTGTTTTCTCTCTGACTCCAGTAGATAATGATGCACCTTGGGATGAAGCAGTACATACTGTGAGATCCTGCAGCGACGGGGGCTTAGAGATCTCATAAAATGTTGCTTTGGATGTGTAAATCTTTGTCTGCTGGGAATTCAATTTTTTCTCTTTGACCGTTTCAACAAGTGTTATATTTGAGCCCGTCACCTCAGGGGGTATTTGGCTGTTAGGACAAACGGCATTACAAGCAGGCTTGGCGGTCAAAGATGATGACTGCATTGAGGCTTTGGCCTTTGATTGTGAGTTTGTTTCCTGTTGGCTGCCACTTATAGGCTGTGTCTGAGGGACTGAAACTGATAGCAGTGCCGGAACAAGTGATAAATCCAGAACTCGAGATGAAGTCTGCTCTTGACCAGTCGTGGGGCCAGTCAACGACAGGGTCAGGGTGTGGGTGGATATTTTTGGGCTAGAATTGTGCATGGGGGCTGGTTCTGCAAGTCTTGCAGAGACTGAACCCAAGGAGCCTTGGGACTTCATTGAGATAAGGGGAGCGACAGAAGGTGGTGCTGCAACCCCCTCCAGTGGTGGTGATGGGGACAGCGATGGCATTGTCAAAGGGGTGTCATCGTCAAATAAAAAAGAGGAGCACTCATAAAGTGGAGCCACCTGTTCCTCATAAGAACTGACAGGAGGTGTGTAGTGCTGTAGTGGAGAACTGCGTGTTGGGCCAAAGGGAGATTTGGAGTTATTATAGAAAGGAGCCGTTGAGAAATTGGAGACTGAGGAATCCCCGAGGTAAGTTGAATCTGGGGACCTAGATGGGGAGGGATGGTCACTGTGTTCGAGGTCCGTGCTTGCTTCATTGACAGGAGACAAACAGGTGCGGAAGGGGATAGGGGTCTGGGAGGGGCCCCCTTTTTTCTTGGATCTCTTCTTCTTCAGTTTCTGGAGCCTTGCATTGTCTTTGCCTGGCTTGGGTAGTAAGGGAGGAGGATATTGTTGGGAGAGGTCTGGCTCCAGCCCATTGTTGTAGCTCACTTCCATCAGCATGTCATCAACCTATAAACAATAAATTACAGTAAACAAGTCAGTGGTACAAATCGTATCTACTATTATCATACTAACAACATTGTAATATAAGTAGATTGCAACTCTTAAGCTCCATTGGATATATTGTTTTATTATATAAAGTGTGTATTTACATTTTTTCAACTATATTTGATACTTGAATAACTACTTTAAATTCAGACATTTAACATTTATTTTGGAAATTTTCTTTCTACAGCTGGAGATTACCATCAAGATTTGTGAAGGACACTTTGGAGTCTGAAGAATTATCAAAAACTGGAAAACCATTTATAAACAAATTAGATCATTTTACCTAATCATTTTCTTTCAGACATTCCTAACACTCACTCGACTTGCAGATTTTTTTCAGTTCACATCAATATGAATGCAAAATATATTAATTTCTTGTCTGTTTTACCCAGACAACCATCATTTTTATATTTTTGCAATATATGTATTACTTTCCTTTATTGATTACATACATTTCCCCAAAGTTAAATGAAGGATTTAAACTTGATATGCTGTGATCAATGTGTCTTGAAATGTATTATCACACTAGCTATTTAGAGTCATAATTCTCTGTAAATGCACCCGGCTTAGGGAAGCTATGATACTGCTTGTGTCTCAAAAGCAGGGTCAAAACTGTGCTCTCATCAGGATAGGTGTTGTATAGCTGTATGAAACGCCTTCGACCAAAATAGAAAGGCATGTAACTTGTTACTTCTGACTAGGATACATGATAAATTAGCTCTGAAAATAGTCTTCCAAAAAGGAATATGTCTGGACTAAAAATATGGACTAAAATAAACTGGATTCTAATTCCAACTCTGTTTCATATGGCAATTGTATTCTCGTTTATGTAATTTATGTTGCCGTATTTATGATCGAATTGCATTTATTACAATTACATTTAAGCACAGCAATGGAATCAATATAAGTTTGTAAGTCTCCAAATCTTTATACAAGATATGTTGGAGTCAATGAGTCTCTTATCTTGCTGACAATAAATGCACAATAGAAAGATGTTCCTCACCAGAGGACCATTTAATACAGGCAATAGAGACCAGGGAATAACTACAGAGATGAGAGTAACAACGAAAAGTGAAGGACTATGCAATGGTCCATGTGAAAATAAGCATGACAATATAACATTTAAATCAGAATAATTTAGTGTATTTTATTTTCACATTGAGAAGCCGACTGTTAGTTCTAAACAATGATTTGTTTGATTTTCCATAGTAAATATGTCTGTGTCGCAGCGGGAAAGGGCCAAATTCTAATTTTAGACAGAGAAATGAGAGCTAATAGATCTTGACACCCACCACCTGCTCCATGCTCTTAAGGGCTGTCCCCTGGGCAGCCAATCAGCTTCTGTGTGTGTGCGTGTGTGTGTGTGTGTGTGTGTGTGTGTGTGTGTGTGTGTGTGTGTGTGTGTGTGTGTGTGAAATAAAAAGAACTACAAGTCCCAGCATCCATACAAATTCACTGTATACCTCAATAGACAAAAGACTAATGCAGATAACAGGTTTTTTTTAATTGGTCCAGTATTGAGTGAGAGTGCTGCAGTGATAATCCGTGTCAGTGGGCTGCAATATAAGCCTTTGGGGCAATAGCGTCCCATCAATGACGTCCTCTCAAAGTCATTGATTTTGACAGGCTCAGAATATATTGTATCATTATGCAAAGAATCCATACAGAGAAATAACACTTTTTCATTACCTTTCGCTTGATCCCAGCCTGTTTGTTATTGTGTCCAACCAAGTCTCTCTCACAGAGAAGTCTTGCTAGAGTTGAGTTGTTGCAGGAACGGTAGAAACATGAGTGAGAGCCAGAGAGTTTGTTGTGTTAGACGACAGAAAGTGTAGCTTAGTGTTGTCTAAAATAATTTGGGTGAAGGAGAGTTGAGATTATAATGACAATAGGGACATTTCCTGCAACAATGAGATTTCAGAGCGAGACTTCTTCTTGAGCGAGACTTGGTCTGACACCAAAAAAAACAGACTGCGAAAGGCGAAGAAAAAATTGGTATTTCTCTCTAGGGATTCTTTCCATAATGATAAAATATAATCTCAGCCTGTCAGTGGCAAAAACAAGCACTTTGAGAGGACGTACATTGACGGGATGCTATTGCCCCAAAGGATTACATTACAGCTTGTTTTCACGGATTACGGCTGCAGCGATCTCGCTTAGTACTGGACCAATTAAAAACATTGTTGTCCGTAGAAGTCCCATAGACCTCATCTGATCAGAAAATAGGGTCAAGGTTGAAAAAATCCGGAAGTTCTTCTTTAAATTGGAACAACATTTATGCAATCACTGTTCTGTATAACATGTATGGTAATGCATTGTAGTCTGTTGACTGTTTCAGTAGGTTTCAGTAGGTTTTAGTCTGTCTTTAAACACTGGTTCCAATACAGCTTTGTTGTGAAAGTCATGCTTACAGTCAACAGGTTATTGCAAGACACAAGACCCCTTTAAAGGCCCTGTGTGGGATATCTGTGTCACTTACATTGGGTCAACTCAAAAGAGGAAAGTGTAAGTTTAGCCGAGCAATAAAACGGACATGACCTCAACAAGTCTGGCTTTGGAAACAGAAATCGACCATTTACATAAATCAGATAATTCACATTTGTTAATTGATTAACAAAATCTAAATCTGAGGTAAACAAAGTATGTATCAGTGAAATGTATAAATGCCTCAGCATTATGCAAATCTATGAATGTATCCAAATGTATATTTGACTCTTTATATGTTCAAAAGTCCAAATGATGCAGGTGTATATGTTGGCCTACGTTTCTTTGGACACTATTCCATTTTCTTGCAAACTAGTCCATATGGATCTAAATATAACTATGCATCATTTAGAAGTAGCTCAGATCGTGCACTTGCTATGCCAAATGTTTTTCACTGCTCGCAGGCCATCAGCAGTAGCAGCGGCAGACAGGAACACGCGGTACCATAAGCTTGTCAGTCAGCAGATGCCAAATTTGATTGGGTTTACCTTTTGTGTGGTGGCTTGGGGAGTATGCTCGCAGCCTGCTAATCCCAGCATGGAGTGTGACAAGGACTGCCTCATCCACAACTGAGCCCCAGCCTGCCTATGGGAGAGGGCAACAGTGTCCGTAACCTATCCAAAAATAAAACCCCTGTAGCCTTCAATACATAATACCACTGCGACAGGGCGACGGGCCTATGACAGTTTGACCTAGATGGTGGGGGCATTTGGGAGGACTACCTGAGGTGAGTAAGGTCTCTGAAGAGAGAGAGTGTGGCTTCCTCACACTCTGCAGAGCGGCAGCCCCTGCAGGCTGTACGTTCACCTATACGTTTGCACATATGTGTGTCATCACACCAATCAGGATGCAAGCTGAAGGTGTAAGGAATTGATTTCACTGCTTGGAAAGCTCGATTTTTTGCTATGAGGGCTGTTGCGTTAAGTGAATTGACATTAATATGGATACAAAGATACACACACAAAGCTACACAGGCAAGAGATATATCTGAGAAATAGCCAGAGGAAATCATTATAAGTAATACCTTAAACCAGCCTTTCTCAAACATTTTAAGCCAGGGCCCAGTAGAGATTGACCCTCAGCCTCTGGGGCCCACTTAGACCTACATAAATAAGCCTGAATATATGCAATATCTATATATAAAACTTTAATTGCATAATCATTTACAAAATGAAGTGGGTGTCAGTTTTCAATCATTGATTGGGAGTAATGTGACAGCAAATTCTGTAGTCTGATGGGTCAAAGAGTATTTGGCGTACATTTCAGCAAAAGTGATGAACAGCTTTATAGTTAAGTAGTAAATAGTTAACATTACAATACAAGCAAGTTTTGAACAGCTGGGATGCTGCCCAGAAGCCACTAATGCACAGCCCAGTCCCCGACCCATGCTTTGAGAAATGCTGCCTTACACAATGTTTTTAGCCTGTTGTAATCATAAACTTTACTAGGCTAGATAAAAACATGAACCATTTATGCACAAAATGCAACAATTTCAGGGTTATAAACTTCAGCAAGCAAATTAAGAAAGTATAGTAGCACTTCAGAATAATTGTATCTTTGAAGCATTCACATAGCAGTATTATAGAGTGAATTCATCATAATAAAAGCATTGTTCCTAGCCTTGGAACTAGATGCATTTGCGAGCTCATATTATATTTGCTCTGCATCTGCGTCTGGCCCCCTTCCCTTTCAGACAGATTCCAGCAGACCTGGCCCAGGTTGGGCCAATCACAATCGTTTATCAATACGGTACAGGTTTGATACAATGACAGAGGAGCAGAGGACAGATCAGTTCACATTTCAGTTTCTCACTGAAGATCATTCTTGCCTCGCTGAGGTTGATTCCAACTTTTCAGGATTTAATTTCAAAATGTCTTTATTAAAATACTTTTTATTAGAATACTATTGTTATTGATTGTTAATATTGCTATTTACATGTTTTAACCAAATATTAGTAAGATAGCATAATATATATTCAATTATTATTGAGTACAAACAATCATTTAGATGTTTTGTTTGAATATGCTATACTGCCACACTTAAGTTCTGTTATATTTATACAGGTCTGGTCATTTTAGTTGCCTTGATCCCAGCCCTATTCATGGTAATTCAATACATTTTGTAGATGTATGATATTGGTTTGTGAACTTGTATGATGTGTTATATTTTCTTTTCTTTCAATTTTACTAAATATCTGGAAATAAAGGCGCAAGCAACTTGCTCATTTATTCATTACTAAATATGACTTTGGCAAGTTCAGCATTGTGGGAATACTACTATTGTAAGTAATTGTGCTGTGCATTACTCAATATTATGTTTTATTATTTGATTAATTTGTGTCTGTTCCATTACTTTGTGGTACCCTATTTAAACCTTATTCCAACAAATGTAGAAATGGTGTACTTGGCCCACAAGGTGATTACAGACGCCTTTTCAAAATTGATACTGCCCTTTATCACAGTTGATCTGGGCTTCACTGTGTTCTGTTGAGTTTGTTTGCACAAACATTATTGGCAGTACACAACTGTGAGGTTTGCAAAATGTTGAGATGCATGATGTGGTGTTTTCTGAGGTTGTTATTACTTTTATGTATACCGTTGAGTGTTTGAATTTCTGCCCAAAAAATTGCATAATTCGATCCAACCAACTTGATGGATAACATGCACACAGAAATAAACTAATCTTCATTATGTCGTGTTCCTGAACCCCCCCCACTCCATGTCTGCTTGCAACTATAATTGTGTCTGGTGTTTGCTGTCATAAGCTTTTTCACAAAACTATAAAACCACAGGAGTGGCACTTAAGGTCCTCTAGTGGCAGTGTGCCATTGCTGAGTAGTTGTAGGACACACACACACACACACACACACACACACACACACACACACATTCGGGTTTGCATTCTAAAGAAAATTATAAAAATGACTAAATTATAAATAAGTCATAAATAAGTTAAATAAATTGTAGCAGATACAAATCTAATCTAATGTGCCATAGAGGCGCCAAGACAACTTTCATACAGCTGGTACAGGTGCCAGGGGTCATGCATAATCCCAAAGGGGAGAACCTTGTCCTTGCGGGCATAATCGTTAGCTGCCCATACCTTACCACCACGTGGGAATGTGGAAGTATGGCTACCTTGAAGTTCAGATGAAGAGAGTTCTCTGGTGGCCTGCCTCAATCCTGGAGCCGGTCAACAACCTAAATCCCCAGTGGCTGTATAAACCTGTTGTGGACCCTGATATCTAGTACTATTGGAATCAAGTATTATTGAACATAGAACCCAGTCCACTGAGCATCCAGCCCACCCCACCTTTTGGATTTCCTTAGCAGCAGGTTTGAAACTTCAGGCCACAACCCCTCCCTGTGCTGCTGGAGGTCAGTTGGTGTGTAAACGTTGTGGATTTTGTCATAGGATGGGTCCGAGTAAACAAAAGGCGTTTGTAGCAGTTGACCATGCCACACACCAACTAGGTGGCTTTACTGGGCTTCTCCAAGGACGAGGACACAGATAGGTGTTTAAACTGGTTTGTTGCAGAGATGGAAGAAGTTTTGCGGGCAGAGCAGGTGTTACCTCCCGACTTGAGTGTGTGCGGTGATGGTGGGGTTATGTAATGCAGCACAGGTGTGCAGCCTCACCCAACCCCAGAGTCTTAACAACCTGACTCAGGCCAGGTGAGGCTGCTTAAACCAGCCATCAACTAAACTCACTCCACAGCGTTATTCCAGGGTAATGGGTAATGATTATCCCAGCTATACCCTCTTATAGCCCCACTGTAGAGCCTCAGGATTTGAGTCTTGAAATCCGACCTTGCCTTGAACAAGATTGTCACTAAATTGCGCTGCCAGTCATGATAAAACAATGCATGCAGGAAGCAGGATCTTCGCAAGCTCAAATATCGTAGCCGTACCACTGGGTATGGCTACGTACCCAGTGGTACGTAGCCGTTGCCAAAACTATTCAAGTATCACTCTGCCATGTCTTGTATCACTTTGGTCTTTTTACAACCTTTCTATTTCAAATTCACTAAATGTTCTTATAAAATAACTGCAGTGTGTAAGTAATGTAGGAAATATTTAACTTATTAAGTTACGTTTTAAGTTTTAAATATCCTATTATTTTTGCTGAATTAAGTACAATGCTAAATAATGGACTACTTCCAATCACCTTACTGACTTACCGATGAAACAAACAGTCTTCCTGCCTGTCTCACTAAACACTCCCTGATTGATAATGTAGCTCATTGACTAAACGACTCACTGGCGGACTGAGTGGCAGCAAGCTGTCTGTCTGCACGCTCTGTTTTCTGGCATCAAACACAGAGGCATTGTCCGGATGCCAATCTGATGTGTAACCCCAGGTTGTCAGTTAAGACCACTCCCCATCTCCACACCCCGCTGGATTAACCCCTCCACGATAATTCCTGGCTGCCTTGTCTCCCTGTAAATATAGAAACAGAGGCTTCTCAGCTGCTCCTTTCCACAACCTGAGCCCTCTTCTACTATCCACAGCATTTCATACTTCTCCTTATGCAAAGCCAGCCAGCTAAAGATGTCAGCAGCCCCTCATGGTACCCCTACCTCACACACATCACCAGCCAATAAGGGGCCTCGTGAGCTAACGTATCACTATAACACTAGGACTTGTTCTGAGTGCATACATTGCAGGTCCTTACAGACTAGCTGCATCACCAGGGAAGCCTACACCCATCTCCCTCTCTGAGGTAAGACAACGAGCATTCAGGCAGGGTCCTAAGGATATATATTTTTTTATACATTTTTCTTTTTCTTTTGGAATATCAATTATTACATTTCAATTATAACATCCCAGTCTGGGATTCATAAAGTTATCTTATCTTACAGTAAAATAATTTGATAATTGTGAAACAGTGATGACAGATTAGGATGAGTTTGAGGATATTTCTTCCATTGTATTTTTTATCATTACTTTTTAAAGATGCTACAATACTACTCGCTGCAATACAAGCCCCCCTGAATCTTGTCAACAGCTGGGGTTCTAGCAAGGACATGCATGTGCAGGCAACGAATGTTGTAACAATGTGGAACATTTCAAATATATTCTGCACGGTATATTCTGTTTATGTACGGTAGTAAGTCAGTACTATTATTGGCACATTTTTTCAGTACTTTTGTCTTACATTACTGCCTTTAATTTAAATTAATCGAGGAATTACTGTTTTATGGAATACTTTTTAAATCTTCATTTTGGCTGTAATGGTGCCTAAGACAATTTGTTTTTAATCATTATTCAAATGTTGTGCTATTTAATTACAGTAAAATCTTGGTTCAAGTTTTAATACACAAAAGTAGGATTCATTATATGTGGCACTTTATATTGTTTGGTTCCAAACTTTCAAATAGTGTTAATGTGAGAGTTGGACTACCCTTTAGACATATCACATTTTGTAGCTTTTAGCATTAGCAGTGTGATAGGTTGATGGCTAGGTGTTATTTCATTACTCCATTCAAATTAAAGGATTTAGTCAATGATTAGTGGCTGAGCTATAACAGTTCTGATTATAAGGGTTTGACTTTATCTGGACCTAAAAGATGCAATTGGCCTCTATATGAATAGTTATACTGGTAGGATTCTTTTTAAATTGATTATTATTCTCCCCAGAACACTAAATCATTAGCAAACAAATCAATCATTTTCGATTGATTTGCCTCTCAACAACTCCCTCTCTTTATCGCTCCCATGACCCGCTCACAGAGGATATCACAGCCTTTCGAATCCTGCACCTCACCATCACATGCCTCTTTGCTAGGACATGAGCACGGTTATAAACAGGACGTTGGTACAGTAAATCTAAGTGTAGGCCTACTGTTTTCTATCCTGGTGACATTGTTGCCGAGTCATACACGGCGGGCAGGCTCATGGTGTCTGTGTAACAACAGCCTCCTGGCACCCGATGCTGCAGAAACTATCATCACCTCTGGTTATTTAAGGACGCCCCGTTTGTCCTTGGCTGGATAAGATGGAAGAATGTTTGCCCCCAGACATCAAAAGACCACAGATATTCTCTGTGCCTTTTCAAAGAAAGATATAAAAAAATCTGCACAACACACCAAATGTCAGCCTCATACAGCCAGAAGATAAACTCAAAGTTATTAATGGGCCTATTCATCAAAGACAATTTGTCACACAAGGACAATTCCTTGCGCTGATTGGGTTTCCGGTGCTGTGAAGAGCCTCCAAACTCAACAGTGGAAGCTGCTCCTCTAATCCTGCCCATATGATGAGCTAGAGAAGGAATGGATGCTGCACACACAGGGATTAGAGAAGCTATTTGGACCAGGCTCTCAGCTGATGGTCAGAAATATGATCCCCATGTAATCCTCAAAGACCTTTGCAGCTGTGCTGTAACGCCAAGTGTGAAGGAGTCATTGAAAGACACTTTATAAATATATATGTATCACAATGAAGTACAAATAGAGAGAGACTCTCCCTGTGTCGTCGTACAAAGGGCTGAGGGGGACTTCAAAAAAAAAGGCTCTGATGTGGAAATGCTAGGTCATTTCAACTTTTAACCTTTCGGTTCTTTCTTTCAGTTTGAACATTATATGAGGCATTGACGTTACACTAAATGTGGATCTTAACTAGTTGAATTTATGGTGTGTATCATCACAAGAGTTAAACATTATTATGTTATTATTTGATCTGGTAAACTAGACACTGGCACTATTACTTAACATGATTTTACTGACTGAATTGATTTGTAATAAACGTTAAATGTTATTTTTTCCATTCCTATACTGTCAGCATAGAACCTGCTCATCATCAACTCTGGTTTCTTTCCATTAAGGTGTGAAGTACCTTGCCACCATGTCTGACACTGAAGACCTGTGAGTATTTAACCATGATTCATGAAAGGTAGTTTTAGATGTGCCTGCATAAAAATTCCTTTTACATAAAAAACTAAAGGCACATACAATAATGTATTTTGCGCTTAAACTGTCTGATTCTTCATATTTCAGGGATCAGATGGAGGGTAAGTGTAAAATAAACAATTTATAGAAAATTAGATTCATTTCTAGCTATTTAGTTATAATAATTTCATACAAGACAGGGCTACAAGATAGCAGAAATTACATTTGTATACAACCACTGAAGTGTCAATCCTGAAGTCTCCCTGGGGTGGAGTCACCGTTCTTATTATATGTCCATGGGATTGACACTACAAAGCTTTCTATTTTTACAGTATTTGTACATAGGCCTAAACCGTGTGGACCACACCACACCAGCACCAATGTACACTATAGAGAAGCACATTGAAAACGGCAATATAATAGATAAAATAGGCTATTGCTACAAAACTGACAGGATGAAATAGTAACACATTTGGTATTTATTTATTTTATAAATATTTTTAGTGAACCCTACCAATCAACTCTAGCACAGATCTGGTTCAGTTTTGATCTAAAGCAATGTCTCCCCTATGTGGTGAGATAAATTAATAGGCCGTTACAGAGAAAGGTGAGAAAAGAGTACAAAAGTGAATACAACATTTTATCTACAAGTGATTGTCCAGATAATCTGAATAACAGGCAGTGGCATCCAGGGCTATTGGCTTTAGATCTAAATAATAATAATAGCATCTCATTCATGTTTGAATCACCATTTTCGACATAATGTGATGTTGATGTTTTCTTCCACCACATATTTGTTCCCCAAAACAAAAGAAGAGGAAGGTAAATCGTATTGATCAATATTGCTATATTTATTATTTTACTAATTTTTCATAAATGCCAAGCCAACAAAATAATATGGCATGTGTTTGATTCTTATGCAAGCCTTGACATTTCAGCTATTTTTCAATTGTATATTTATGCTTATCATTCTACTGTTGTCTTTGTATGATATGAAAGTATGATATGCAAAATATAACAAAACCACCCCTTCTGCATTGTAATTAGATCACATATAAATAGATAATTATGATTATCTATATATGTATCTATATAAGCTTTTTTTAAGAACAATACTGTATGTGCTTTTGTGCTTAATAAATGTATATCTAAGTAAACCTTTTAATTCTGGTATTTATTAATTCATTAAAAATCACATAATGAACTTGCATCCTTAATTCCCTCCCAAACATCTAAATGAAGGGTTTTAGTGATAATATAATTGTCTCATGTGTTTTACTTTATCTTTTCTTTCTAATGTCTGCATGTTATGCTTCTTCAACATTAGTATCTCCAGTCAAGGAAATGACACCATTGTCCAATCATGTCACATCCTGTCAATGAGATCTCATTGACTCTCCTCCACCACCATGTGCTTCATGATCTGCTTCTCTCTTCTGTCCGTCCATCTGTCTGTCTGTCTGTCTGTCTCTCTCTCTCTCTCTCTCTCTCTCTCTCTCTCTCTCTCTCTCTCTCTCAGCATTACTGCT
>JAOPJO010000034.1:8851581-8862532 GCA_027123675.1 Molva macrophthalma | reverse complement strand
CACACACACACACACACACACACACACACACACACACACACACACACACACACACACACACACACACACACAATCAAGTCTCTCTCTCTGTCCCCCATTTAGTCTAACCAGGCAGGTCTGATGTTGTTAGATGGTATTGTTGTTAAAATGCTCCGCCCCTGTTGTGGTTCTTGATAGGCCGAGGAGTTGAATTTAGCTGAGTCATCTTCCAGCTGCAAGCTCAGTCCCACCATGAGTGAAATATTGCTGACTCACCAAAAGCAGACATCTTCCCCAGCTGGCTATGAGCAATTTAGTTGAACCTTTGTTTTCAATATTTTGCTGTTTATCACTGAAAGAAATGTGTCAGAAACTGACTGCTCGATTTGCTATTGTTTAGTTGATTGATTGATGGATTGATTGATTGATTAGACATACACAATCACGTGAATCATTTTTCTAAATCTTAACAAAGGCTGAACAAAACGGCTTTTTTGCTCAATGACCTCAATGTTAAAAGTTTTATAAAATTCCTCACACACACACACACACACCACACGCACGCTCACACACACACACACACACACACACGCACAGACACACACTCTAAATGAGAGTTCCTGCTTTGTGTATTAGTGCTCCTGCTGAGTATCTGAGTAATAAGCTTATCAACAAATGTTAAATATGTCTGAATGTCTTAGTTTCAACTCGATAGATCAACAATGATGCCGAGAATATACATCACACGATAAACACAGAAGAATTTAAATTAAAAGAAAAGAAAAGCCAATCGAATAACAATAAAAATGGACTGCAGACTGGGGTGAAATGGTTGGGTATTAAGGATTTATACTGACCAAAGGATACTAATGTATCAAGTTTTATAGTCAATTGTAGAACATTCCACATTTAGAGGGCACAAAGCAGATTTCCCAAGTTCAGTGCAAACACTGGGAGCTCTAAGGGAAAGGCGATCGTCGGAGAGAGTACGATAAGGTCCAGAGATCCAGTCCAATATTGAAGGGATATACGGTAGAAGATCGGCAACAATGGTTTTAAATATAATACAAGTGCATACCACATCTCTCTGCCAGAGAGGATCACCCAACCTTGACGTACAGGATGCAATACTGAGTATTATAACTATTAGCGGGGATAAATCTGAGGGCGGAATGATGTACAGAATCAAAGGGCTTAAGCGAGTCTGCAGCAGCATGTCTAAAACCCACATCTCCATAATCCAAGACGGATAGGAAAATCCTTGGGAAGCTGGTTTGGTTCCCGTACAAGACTGACATTCTTAGGAACCACCACCACCACCTCAAGGAGAGGGTGCTCCAAACAGAGTCCTTGTAGGGTGAAGGGAAGGAGTCGCGACACAGCGCTGTGGAGTTCCCTCCGAGTGTGTCCCAGTGTTCCTGCAGGGTAGTTTCCGTCACTTGGAGTGACAGCTTTATTTACTTCCTGGGAGATCTGTGTTGACCTGTGGTGGCCAGGCTACTCCTTGCTGTGGGGGTTGGAGGAGGGCAGGTGGGGTTTCTGGCCCACAGTGTCTGATCATGTTAAAGTCACTATCTGATATGGGTAGGGGATTGGGGGAGGGGGGGGGGGGCGAGGCTAGTAACAACAACATGATCGCACATGTGGTTCCACATCAATCATTGTCCCCTTCCAACGAGGACCAGATGTTCTGCAGTTCAACGCAAAAGGATGGGTTTCACCAAAACACAAATAAATAAACGTGTGTCTGCATCCAAGCATTTTGAACAATCAGAGGAACAGCACACTGGAACACCAGATTGAAATTTGTCTCAAAAATGTGGGGTCTAAGGGTAGCAGGAGTTACATCTTATAAATGCAATTTTTGCTTTTACAAAACACTGATACACACATACTGGACACAATTGTACACAAACTGGGAGCGAAAACACGACTAAACAGAATCAAAGTGAGAGCCAAGTGTAATTATAATCCTCCTGGTTTGGTTTGAGGAGCAGCTGTACTTTGGGAGGACCGAGGACCCCCTGCCCTGCCGGTGGGTTTACGACCGTCCTCTTCAGTCATCGCCGGGTGATTGACGACGCTGTCGAGCATTATGATTCATGGGCTGGGCCCTTCCTCAAGATGTAAAACATGATTATGGGTCGGCTCATTGGAGCCATGGACCACATCACAACCACCACCATTATCATTTTCTTATGCTGTTATTTGACAGAAAAGCAGCATGTTAGCTTGACAGAATGGGTACTCCTTGAATTCCACAAAGTAAACCTGTTGCTCCTGTGAAACGCACTCCATGAGGTTAATCTTTTATTTTCATGTGTTTTTCTCTCCACTCTCAGTTTATATTATGAGCCGTTTCATCCCTTTAGACAGTCTGGTGGCGCAAAGCCTGGTGGAGAATATTTTCCGTTTATAAATTTTAAGTGGATTCCAGGTATCTCTCCAGTAGGTGGTCATCGCTAGCCAGAAGTTGCCTCAATTTTTTGGGGTTTCGTTCAGCCATGAGCTCAGCTTGTGGTATTTTTCATGGGAGTCATGTGCGGCGGGGAAACTTTTCTTTGTCTTTGTTCCTTTTCCTAGTCACAGTTGTTTAACAAAACTGCACACCTCTCGTGACCGCCTCTTGGTTAGATGGTTCCAACTGTCTGTGTTGTTTTATTCCTGGTTAAGTACTATTCTATTATATTCTATTTTATTGCATTCCATTTGATTCTTTTACATTTGTATCCATTCTATTCTATTCTGTTCCATTCTGTCCGATTCTACTCTATTTTATTCTATTATATTGTGATCAGCAGGGTGAGGTTCTTTTTTTGTGAGATTCAGTGGAAAAACCCTTCACGTTGCATTTTCCATGAGCTTTGACCAATAGTCAATCGACAGAAAAACGAACTGTGTGCAAATGCAAAAGCCAAAAGGGAAGGACGAAATGTTTTGGTTCCTTTGTTTTGTGAGCAGACCTTTGGTTGGCCACTGCTGGTTTCAGTTAGCAACTGAAGAACTTTGCTGGTGAATTAGCCCACTCAGTCCCACAACCTTCTCAATCGTTGCTTCTTCAAGTTTATGGAACATTTGGTCTTAGAGACCATCATGTTTTAGTGTGAGACTTTATTTCCAATAAAGGCAAGGCAGCTCTTTGCATCAAGATCATGGTTCATCCTTTTTCTAAACTCTGAAAAGGAACATTACTGTGTTAAAAGTAAGGTTCCTCATGTCATTTGTACTGCTATTGACTCCTGCTTTTCAAAGCCTGGAAAGCCCATCTTGTGCACTTTTATTTTGGATGAAATACTGTCTTGTCAACTTCCAGAAGTCAGGCCCGCTGCTCTGGCTGGCGTTCCAAACGTCCTCTTCTCTGCAGGGAAGATCGTAGTCAGGAAGCTACAGACAGAGAAATAACCATTGTGTGTGGGTGTGTGTGAGTGTGCGCTTTTGTGTGTCTGTGTGTGTGTGTGTGTGTGTGTGTCTTTGTGCATGTCCATGTGTGTGTTTGTGTGTTTGCGCAAGCTTGTGTGTCTGTCCATATATGTGTGTGTGTGAGTGTGTGTGTGTGGTTGGGATTTGTGTGTTGTTGAGCATGTCCATATGTGTATGGTGTGTGTATGATTGTGTGTGTGTGTGTGCTTGCATGTGTGTCCTACGTGCTTGTATGTCTATGTGTGTATATAGAATGTCTATAATGGCATATGTCAAAAACGTGTGTAAAATTCATTTGTTAAAACAGCTCTGAGCTTGGAAGGAGTACAGTGCTGCGGTGGATCATCCTAGGCCAGGAACAGAGAATAGTTGGCAGTGTCTTCTACCTCATTGTCATCTGACTCACATTATCTGTGTGAGTTATTGTTGAGGTATGATACAATATGTCATTTTCCCTGAACCAAGAAAAACCCTGCAGAGTAAATGACTAAGAGGTTCCATGCTAACGTGTGTCTGTGAGAGCAAGTGACATAGGAGTTAATGAAGAACTGTAGGGGGAAACAGTGATTAGATCAGTGCTTTTGGGGGGGAAGTAGTATTCCCCTGTGGGAACTTTGAAGGATTGCATCGGCACTTACAAAATGTCAGAAAATCTGTTGTTTTAATATTGCTGATGAACAGTTGTAACATTATTCCACCTCCATAAAAAGCGAATTCTCACTGAACTAATTATTTGCACCACCCATTTAAAGGGTTTGTAAACCCCACACTCAGCAATGTGACGGGGGTTTTTGACGGCCCTCGCACTTGCTGCTATGGAACCCAATGTCTCCGCTTTTTCTAAAACCTTTACAAAAAGTTTAGAAACTCAAAGCAAATTACCACACACATACATTATTTATATTCATTGAATTATTTTCCCCTCCTCTCAAAGGTTTTTTTTGTTTGTTTTGTTTTATCTAAGAGGGGGTACATTACTTCAAAAAAAGTTGATAACCCACCAATAAGCAAACTACAGAGCCCTAGAGGTGACATAGAGGATTTTTTTTTTTTTATGTGGCCACGAAATATCAACTTGTGGTCTTCCTCTTGTTGCCAAAAGCATGTGTTCAATCCCACGCTGGGCGTGGAAGTGACATTATCATTCCGAGCCCTCAAAAGTTATTTGGGTTAAAACTAATTTGTGGCCACGGAATAAGTATTTCGAGGCCACAAATTAGTATTTTGTGGCCACGAAAATAAAATAAATCCATTATGTCCCCTCCGGGACTCCGTAGTAAACACATCAAAGTCATGAATATAACACCTGGATTTAACATGAAACTAACTTCGGATTTTGCAACAGCATCATGGGGTCTGTTTTGAGACCGACAGAGGACAATAAATCAGGGATGGAAAAGATATAATCCTGTCAGTGATAAGGCTGATAAGACTTTTGTAAGACTCTTTAAGTATTAAATGCTTAGCCAAGAGAGCATTTATCTAACCTGATGATTTCTTAGTGTCGTTTTCCTTCCTCTTATGCAATGTTGTGCCTTCACTGTGTTAGCCTACACCACATTTATCTCCCTGTGAGCCTGTCTCCTCACCCTGGATTACCTTTGTCCTCTCCGTCAACCTCTCTCTCTCTCTCTCTCTCTCTCTCTCTGGCGCTCTCTCGCTCATTGCATTCCCCCTTCATGTCTCCCTATCACTCCTCTCTCCCCCCAGCAGTCTGTACCCCAGCTGTTCTCAGATGGCTGTGGGAGAAAACAGCATGGTTTTAGATTTGCATGTGCATTAACACAATCAACGTTCACGTGGACTGCAGTGCACGCCAGTACACATGCACGCACATACGCACACACATATGCACACACACATATGCACACACACACACACACACACACACACACACATATACCTTGTCAAGAGTTAGGACCAACTGGCATACCTGTTTGACATCTGGCACCAGTGGCTTGATATAAACTGCAGTCACATGACTCCGGCTGCACACATTGGCCTCCATTCAGACAAGGAAACCAACAGGGCTCTGCATAAAGAGCAACACACTCAATTCAAAAATATACTTTAAGCATAGCATAGGTGTTGAAATCATGTTTTGTCATTTCTGTATTGGATTGGCTCAATTTAATGGTGGTCAAGGCTCAAATGGCTGAGTGGACGACAAGAAAGTTCTGGGTTCCAACAAGGTGACAACCCAACTAAAATGAAATTCCCAGTGACCCTATACTGGGAGAATTAAGGTTGGATCAAATAAGATGCATACTGTCAGCTTATATAGCCCTATTGTTTATATTTAATTTACTGTATGTTACCCCTTTTGGCATCAATTAGAGTCAATCAGAAACTACACTTTTAATTGATCATAAATATTACATTAAAATATGACTTTTATAGGCCAAATTAATTGATTACAAGTATATATGTGTAAGAACCATACATCTCCTGTCCTCCTCCCTCTTGGGCCCTTCTCTAAGTGCAGGGGCCGGGCCCCCACCGAGCTGTTCTGGTGACTGCACAGGTTAATCTAATGACGGCTCCTTATCTTGCCTTAACAGCATCTGTGTAATGGTCAGGTGGGACAGGTGAATGGTGGGCTTAAAGCCTAGTGGCAGCTCGCCACTGCATAACCACTCAGGCATGTCCTATAGGGTCACAGTTGACAGAAGAGTTATGTAAGTGGCAGATTGGTGGCTCTGAAAAGAGCACTTTCTATATGATAACCGGATTTTTGTAAGACTTTGTATAAGTCTTTGTTTAAGCCTTTGTGTAAGTCTTTGCATATCCTTGTAAATGAGTGGCGATAGTGTTGTTGTTTCGTTGTTAATACTGAGGTCCAAGGCCAGGGAGTGACGTTTGTAATGTAAAACAGCCGATACTTAGGATCTTAGGATAGGATCGTAGGTGGGTGGGATGGTGTGGTAGCGGGGGACTCCAACAAAATGTTTCAGATTTAATTTGCCCAATGTCCAATGTCTACTTGTAGGTATCATTGAGTTGATTAACTCCCCATAACCGGCTCCTTAATAACATATTCACTGTCAGACAAGTTGGATTAAAGTGTCTTTCTAAATGACTAAAATATGCAGCTGAACTTCAACTTTAACATTAACATATCAACAGGCGGATGAAAACAAACACTGCTGTTATTAGTAGTAACCATTCTGTACCTGAGGCTCTGCGGAATGATGTCTTCATTCTTTCCTTGGAATTTCTGTAGAGTGAGGAAGTATTAACTGTAGCTGGAAATCCTGATTGAGGGCCATCCAGCGGCAGACTAGATGATGTGTCCCAAGAATGGACCATGGCCGTGGGTGAGGTTGTTGAAATGTTAAAGTCTGTTGAGATTGATGATGATTGATTTGCTGTTCTGACCAACGGTTGGCTGGATGGTGTTGAGTTAGATGATGATTTTGTCCAGGAAATTAGCAATTCATTTAATGGTGTAGGACTGGGTGATGTATGCTTCAATTCTGTTGAGCTGCTTGGTGATTGGTTGGTTGATGTTGAGCTTGGCGATTCCTGCTTCAATTCTGTTGATATGGTTGGTTTTTTATTTGATGGTATGGTGCTGGGAGATGCCGGAGTCCATTTTGATGAGATGGTTGGTGAATGATCAGAGGGCAGCACATTGGGTGATGCCTCCTCTGTGTCTGTGGAAATGATTGGTGATTTGTTGGACAATGTTGAGCTGGGTGTTGTCATCTTTATCTGCATCAAGGTGGTCGGAACCATTGGGATTGTTGATGGTAATTCTTTTGAGGTAGTGACTGCTTTGTTTGTTGCTTTTGAACCAATTAGTGTTCCATTGGATGGCACAGAGTCTGACAAGAGATGGCTTGATTGTGGTGAATTGCCAGATGAAATCTGGCTGGGTGATTCCACATGAGAATGTGCCGGAGTTGGGGCCTTATCTGATTGGTGGTTGGTGGTTATCACATTTGTCGGTGTCTCTCTAATTTGTGATTTTTTTGATTGTCCTCCGATTGCCGTTGTTTGGTTAGATAATATTGAGCTGGGTAGTGATTGGCTGTGTGAGGTGGAATGTGATTGGTTAGATGGCAGTGAAGTGATCTGTGATTGGTTGGATGTTGTTGTGGGTGCGATTGGCAAGTTAGAAACTGTTTTCTCTGATGATATGCTGGACATGTTGAGGTTTTCTGCAATGGGTTGTTGTTGAGCTGACGTCTTGTCTAAGGAAATTGAGTTCTGGCCATCTGACTTGTGGCTCATTGTGTTGGAGGAAGTTGAGTTGGATGGTAACACAGTAGCTGCTCCCTGAGTTGTAAGGGAAAAAAAATCAAGAGTAACTTGGTGTGTAATAACTTCATACTCTCAAGAATCTAAGCTTCTTACCATCAAATATATTAAAAACAATTATATACAGGTTTCCAGACTTAATGGTGATTGCCAAAGGCAATGTCGTTACACCTAACCAAAAACTGCTTTCAAGTTTCTTGTCTTGTGTAGTATAAAATGATTGAGTCTCACATGACAGAAGAATAAAGACTTCATTAAAATGTAGGATGCGGAAGAAGTTTTATTTTCATTTGGTCAAAATCCCTCTGAGAATTATACTGATGAGAGCCAAATGAAAATGGCGAGGGGTCTGCTCAGGATGGAGGTGGGGAATGCTCTGGGAAAAGGGAGCGCTAGAGAGAAAAGGGCTGTCAGCCCGCCTTCATTAACGACTCCACTGTGAATTTCAACACTAACACTTTCCCATCCAGAAGAAACCTCTACTGTTGTCCGTTTTTTCCTTTTGAGAATACTTTTGGATGAGCTTAGGCTATCTGTGACGGATGGCAAAATAAGTAGATAGGCTACCTGTGTCTACACTTTGAATTCTACATCAAAACAGGTGCCGCGCATATTACTCCACCCGGTAATACAACATAGGTATTATAATCCAACCCAGACTGCATAGAAATCCGAGAACTCAAACCTCGGCTTTCATCTCAAAAGGCAGGAATAAAGCCAAGGGAGAATGTATCTTGATTAATTATTAAGCATTGATTGGTATCGGTACAATTGTGACTGTGAGTGTGAACATGCATATACAAAATAGGACATTGTTGCCCTCAGTTATTTGAGAGTACTTTGTTTTTCACGTGTCATGTTGCAGGTATTGAACGTCAGGTGAAGAGAATTGACATCAGACATCAGATAAAACAGTTAACAAATATGCCCTGGGGAGGGAGGTCAGTATAACAGAAAACCTCAGCAAATCTCATGTGTAGAATGAAAATGTTAATTCTGCTGTCAGTACAACATGAACATAGTGGATGGACCACAAGGTGAGTGTCCACTATTGATGGCGTTTTTTTTTTTAATTATGTGAAATGTATGTAATCTCATATGTAGGCCTAATTGATGTAGGTTTCTAAGTAATTTAGTCAAATACGGATAGAATGAGGTTATAGTAAATTATATAAATATATATAACAAACAAGTTACTTGTGAGGCCTTTTTATAATAAACTTGGGCATATTTGGTTATTTAATTATTTTGAATAGTGTGCAATAACGTACTAACTCGAATGGCTATAATACAGTAGCTGTTTTTAAATCGTAAGGAAAAAAGTTTCTGGCACGAATCCTTTGCTTAAATAAAAGTCTTTGAATCACTTAATGCTGTCTGTCTGTGTCTGTGAGCCTAGAGTATTTACGTGGTCCATCAATGCTACGTTTCAAAACAGCGGCTCTGCTCGCCTACCTGTTCGCTTTGGGAAGCGGTATCCCATTTCGGCAGCATTATCCTGCTGCTTTCGCTGCTGGAAGAAAGAGAACAAGGAGAGGTTTGTTCCTCGTAGGTAATCAGCACTTGCGGTGGTTGGAGAAAAATGGCATGAACAAACACCGAGTCGTTCCCTGACACAGACATTGGCTAATAGGCTATCTAAATAAATAGCAGCATAATTAATTAAAGGTAAGCGAGCAGCAGATAATTAATACAATTCAATTATAGTTTTGTTTAATGGATTTACACATATGTTGTATAAAATAAGGTTTGCATACATGGTAGACATATCACACATCCTCAGTATTATTATGATTATAATAATTATTATTATAATTATACAAATAATTAGGACATAGCCTAATAATAATTATAACACCATTATGTGTTATGCATCTTCGGTGCATGACACCTAATAATAATCATAATCTACTTACTTGTTCAAAACATGCCAGTCAGTGATATTCACACTATCAATACCCCAGGATATTTGCGCTAAAATCAAACAGAAAATCACTCAAATTAGAGCCATTTAAATAAAAGCGAAAATACCCAGAATCGTTTCTGAAAATAATAATAATAATTTCTACTAACTACAGCAAATGTTAACTAACGTCTTAAATATTTTTACTTAAGGACAAGCCTATAACTTGCTAATTTTTGTTTTTTAAAAGGGCCATGTAGGCCTAAAACAATGACCGCTTGTTGGCAATGCATTATTTTTCGGCTTTTGACAGAAACTCAATCTATTTTTAATATTAATAGGCCTACCCTTCATGGATGCTGCACATTTAAGGAAGTTTACAGACTACAAATATTAATGAGTCGATACATCCTAATAACTTTGATTATCTGAGACTTACCCTGATAAATTAGGATGAAGTAAATTGATAATAACCGCAATATCCTTTTCCAGCTATAACTTAGAATAGGATCCATCCGTGATTCATGCGATCCACAGTCAGTGGTATCGCTAACTCTCCTGCCAGATAAATTCAAGTTCAGCTGGACCATCGACACATTGTTTCAGATACCATCACGCTAATATGCGTCGTTTGGAGACCTGCTGTTTCTGCGTCTCATGCGCCATTCGGATAATCCGCTAACCTCCGCGCTCCAGCCTATAAGAACGGACCGCACCTGCAGATTTGCATATTGTCCGCGCATCACCCACTCACAGATGAAGAGCGCGAATGACGAAGAAACAGACTCGTAATGTGTCACTCACGAACTACATCTTCTTTGATACTTTACATCCATCTATTAATATAAAAATCTATCAATTTTATTCGGCCAACTCTAAATGGATTCGTGAGGCTATATATTAACGCACGGACTGTATTTTTAAGTGAAGACAAATTCTGTCACTTCAGTCACTCTCCCTCTTTGAAACCAGGAAATCAATAGACAATTAAGTTCAATCGTCTGCTGGGTAGGCCTATGTGTAGGCCTATCTACCACGTCTCATCCATCACATGATTTAAGATGCAATTTATAATTTCATCAACATAAAATGTCTTATACCATCGCTGTTTTAATTGTATTAGCCCTAGGTCTACCTCAACGGTTTAGTAGGCTCACAAAAATGTGATCATGTTTTAAGTAGGCTATCAAATGTAGTCCATCACATTTTTTTAGGATATATTAACAAATTAACCTTACAGTGTTACAATGATAATCAAATGTCATGTCAAATGTAGCATTTCAACATGACATGAGTTTAGTTGAATCATAAATATAGCGATAGATAGCGTTTCAGTGTGCGGAGTGCTCCTGTGTCTACTTTATTCTCAGAGAGGGGCCTCAAAAA
>JAOPJO010000034.1:8809703-8824438 GCA_027123675.1 Molva macrophthalma | reverse complement strand
CACACACACACACACACACACACACACACACACACACACACACACACACACACACACACACACACACACGGTTGAGTGAAGAAGAACTGAGAAGTAGGCTTTGTGGAGATGTTTTTGTGTTGCGAATGTTAGTGGTAGTCATTGTAATTATTTGTCGTATGAGAACATTTTACAGCATCATATCGCTGTCCTTTTGAAACCCATGCTGTCACTTTCCAATGCATTGTTGTTGTTTTTTTGCAGGTGCACATTTGTAAGAATATGTGCATTGGTATGCAGTTTATAGAAACAGCTATTTTGTCTGCCATATATGCCTACCATTTTATTTATTTATTGTACTTAGAAAGGACTACGTGCAGTTTAAAAAATTTAAATATCACCATTTAATGCACCATAGCAGATTATTGCTGCCTTTCTTGGATTGCCTTGTTCTAATGCACGTCTTTACTAGCTGGAATGTACGTCTAATGTTTATAGTTTAAGATAAACGAGTCGATACCATTGCTAAAAAAACATTTTTTTATTTAATTTCCATGTAATTGATTCTATCACAAAAACATTACAACGTTGTCTTTTATTGTCGATTTTGTAACTTCCGAAATAAAAATCTTCTAATACATTCAAAAATATGTTCGATTAATATAAAACCAACCCGGTTGTGCATCAAAGGGGATTGGACAACAACTGTACTGGCAATCACTGTAGATTACCATCGAACTTTATAACAATAAATATCACTAATACCATTTGGAATATTTTACTTACACACACGCACACACGCACACAAACACACACCAGACACACACACAGGTGCAGAAAGGAATCGCAACCGCATATTTTGCTCAACAGACAAAAAACGCCACGTTCTATTTCCAAAATCAGGAGAGGGAACAAACACACAGAGAGAAGATAGAAGATCAAACCATAACCTCATGCACCGACAGATCACCAGAGTGAATGGCTGGCATTTCGACTGGCTATAAATACACTGCGCAGACAGACCCCATTAGCACACATAGCAGGACAATGTAGAAAACAGACCACAAACAAACTGGCTCAGGACAGGTATTTTTTTTTTTTAAACAGCCTCGTCATTTGCAGCGACAGAAAAATAAAGTAAAACATCCATTTCTTGTGGTCACTCGACAACATGCAACTAAACCGGTCTGGCCCTCCATGCAAAGCTTTGAGAGCAGCATCATCTCAGTTTTGGTGTCATCTCCATAGTTTTGTGGCAGACCTCGGTGTGAACCGTAACCCACGACCCCCAATGGACTCGCTGGACCAGCCGGGTTTCATCTCCGCAGGCTACGGAGACGGGGGGGTCTTCAGGGAATTACAGGAGCCTCCCTGGCTACTGGTCCCCTGGTACTGCGGAGATGAACGCGATAACATCATCACAAACATTTCCTTTTAAATTAAAATGGACGTGTGACAGAAAAGAGTAACACCTTTGAGTGTGGTGTGGTCACATGAATTATTAACTAAAAGTGAAAAGTTCACAAAATAAAATTACGCTAAAATATTAAGACAACATGGTTGAACCCAAGGAGAACGATATATATGACGCAATATTCTTCTCTTCTCTTATTCTATTACATTCAAATATCCATCTTTTCAATTGTCAAAACACGACTCCACTGACAGTCAAAAGTGGTTCACTTGATTTGAACAGACATATTGTACATATGTCATAATAACTCTAACAACGTGTTGGAAAAATGTAATATAAATGATGCACGTATTCTCTCTCTCTCTCTCTCTCTCTCTCTCTCTGTCTCTCTCTCTCTCTCTCTCTGAGAGAAACAGAATACTTGATTGCCAGTCTTGATATATATTCCTTCACCAGTCTTCGCCACCACCTCAATCGTCTCCACCTCTCTATTCCTTTGAGCTGCACACAATAAAGCCATTATTGCAGGCTGAGTGCACAGGGTCATAACCACTCTACTGCTCAGCCCGCTTGCTTCTCTTCTCCGTCACAATCCCTCTTTCTACCTTTCACCACTGCTTTTACCTCCGGTCATATCAAGGCCCTTCATGGCTCTTTCCCTCCTCCGTCCACACATGGAAGATGTGTACAATGTGTGTAAGTGTGTGTGTGAGCGATATCGGTGATTCTACATGAATACGGAGAAACAATTGCAAAGTGTTTTTATGGAGTCCTGAGATTAATTTCATTGAGATATGGAAGTTGTTTTCATAGTAGTCTATACTATACACACACACACACACACACACACACACACACACACACACACACACACACACACACACACACACACACACACACAGTAATAGCTTTCATTACATATCAGCTAAAAGGATAGGCTACAACTCTTTTCAGTGTCTGGTAATTTCAGATTTCCCCCCTCCCCCAGATGCTAGTGATGCATCAAGCTATACAACTCATGCACACATGCAAATGTACACACACACACACACACACACACACACACACACAGACATGCACAAGCATATACACACGCACGCACGCACACACAAACTCTCACCTCAACGAGAGGGTGCCAGTGGGCAATAGGCTTCCTGGGGTAAGTGAGCATTTCACTCCAGTGGTCTCGACCGAGGGTCTCTGCGTCGTTCCCCACCCGACACACACCGATCACCTCGTTGTGGCCCACCCTGTAGGACACAGCAGACCCACACGCACACACACCGCTGAAACAACTCCATTAACATCAGCAGCGAGGACACGACCAGTTGGTGTTTGCCAAGGGAAGCGTGACGAGTACATATTGATATAAAAATGATAATAGAGGCCATGTGGTGGATGCTTTTATCCTAATACAATACCGTGAGTGCAAATGTTCTTAGCCGGGGTGACTTCAGTGGGATTCTTACCCATAACCCTGACTATGTGATAATGCTGTGCACTTCCAGTTGAGCTAGAAAGTTTAACAAGGTTTAAGGGGGATCTGGTGGGTAGAGAAAAGCACAACACTACATTATAAGTCACAGGCCGGTCATTTGAAGGATGTTCAAATATCCCACAGTCCCCCGGGAAACAGCTTTGAGCTCGTCGTGGGCTATTAGAGAGGAAAAGCCGGGAAGTGGTTGATGTGAGAGTAAGAGGAGTTATCTCCAGGCGCAGCTCACCGGTCGTAGTCCATCACCGCAATCAGCAGGCTGATCTGGTCTATGTTTTCAGGGGGTACGTCGAAAACAATGGCTTCGTTATAGACGGGATTCAGTGTGTTCCTCTTGGTGGATGTTTTTCTTTTCTTCAGCCGGCGCCCCTCACACATCAGGGACACCTTGACGTATGGATCTGAATGAGAGGACGTGGTGGTTGAATCAAAACACTTGGAATAGGGGGTCACGTGTATAAAGAGAGGGAAAAGGACAGGCAAGGTATCCATTATTACCCGATGCCCCAGTGATATCCATCGCTTTGAGATTGCGAGCCTTTATCATGGTGATGGTCAGTCGGCCCGCAGTAGGAAGGTAACACAGGGAGAACATCAAATCGCCGAGGTCCACGTTATCCTGCAAGAAAACACATCGTATTAACACACCGGCTTCATCCGGTTCTGGAGGATCGTGATAAGACTTTCATTCTGCTGCACAAAGGCTTTCAACACAATCAAGCAATCTGTGAAGATATTAAAAGCAATTAATGCTTTCAGGATGGGTTTGCCGACTTTGGCTGGCTAATGTCATGCAATGGAAACAGATGTGATTGCAATTTTGATTGCAATGTTTGTGATTGCGCTTTATGGGTGACATGCATTATGTTTGCATTTGTATTAAGTATAAGCCATGACATGTCAAAAATATAAATACTGTGCTGCTTTTGCATAATTCTTTTTTTAAATAATTCATGCTTCATCAATGACCACTGAAAACTGTCTTTTTGTTGGTTGCTTATTGTTTCTTATTGAAAATGCGTTCTCCCATGAGTATACTAGCAAACCAAGTTCAAAACATTTCGATCTCAACCCTTCTGTTTGGAAACGTATATAAATAAGAGCAGGGGTACCGATCAAGAATCCTCCAGAAAACATTCACTTGAAGAAAAGGTCCCTGTAGAAAATGCTCTAAGATTAAAATGGTGTTTGGCAAGTTCTGCTGTTGAAATGCAAAAACTCAATTATCACCTTTGCTGAAAATAACTCCACTAAGGCGGTGAGAAGCGTGGAAAATCTGCCCACCGAAATACCTCATGAATCGTTCTAATGGACCCGCCAATGCTCTCTCACATGGTTCAATTGTTCTAGTAAGATGAATACACACTCCTAAAGGCACTGTAAGCATTATTTATTTGTTCCAATAAGTCTTAAATAGCTCTATATTCCGATAGACACCATCACTGATATTGAGTGTTTCGTCACGAACATGGGTCTTCCAGTCCCTCCACTCTGCAGTAAATAGAAAAAAAAGTTTCTGGTATCCCGTTCCCACTTAATCCAATCAGGAGAGAGAACTCCAGAAAGAAGCGGTCCTCTCTGCACGTTCACGCACAGGCTGCAGGATTTCAGTGTTGACTGAAAATGGCGGAACAGGCAAAGCTAACGATTCCAGCGCTCCAAGGAACAGCGGACACAACCAAACACTCCATTTGAAAAGAAAAAAAAAGAAAAGGAAGCTGCCTTGAAAAAGGGACAGGAGTAATGCAAGACCTGTACATATTTCGTTGTGGCCTTCGATCAGTGGAAAAACATGTGGTGACAAACATGTGGTGGAGGAAGAGGGAGGGGACTGTTAGCTGCAAGAACGGACAAGTAGTGATGGAATCACTATGATGGAATCGCTTTCAGCGCCTTCAACACAGATATCCCTCTGCATAGTAGAAACATTTGTGCATACAACAACACTTTTCAATTTAAATTAACTTGGCCAATCCATAGTACCGAAAGTCTGTTAAAACATTACATGACTAAGGAAGATTACTGGTTGGGCTAGACTCAGATCATCAGGTCTAGGTTCTATTCTCAAATCAACAGGTCTCCATTACCCAGGTCTCCATTTAAGAGTATTAAAACTAGAAAAAGGAAAGTTTGGATTATCTTGTGCCCATATGGACACTTCAGAGGTTCTCTGAGGGAAACACTGGCGTTTAGATTCATTAAAAGTTGTTTTTAAACTGCAGGGCTCAGACTCCCCCCATACCAATCTAGAGGATTTAAGCATCTCTATATTAATAACCAGACTAGAAGAACAGTGACACACATATTAACACCTCAAAAATATATATATATTTTCTTAGTTTTCCAAAAGGAGACCAAAGTATTACAAATACTACTACTCATAATACAAAACGTGCAAGGATAATATTCATAATTCATACTTTGCTTGCAGATTTCTTTACGAGACCATTATCAATAGTCCATTATGAACCCATGCAGCCCAAGCACACAGGCGCATGTGTGCTTGCAAGATACTTTGTGAATGTGTTCCTGTTTTGCACACATTTACCCACAAGCACTTTCCCACATTCCGATGTATGTGTTGTATGGCTCTGTGAGGCGCGAGTTCAGCAGTGTCCGAGGCGTTGCTATAACCCCAACATTCTGGAGACAGAGACCTCTGATGGGTCACCGCCCTGAATGCCTCCACCATAACCACTTTCATCGTTCATAACCACTTTCTTCTCATTGCTCCACCCTCCAGGGTCTTATCCATCCCTCTGTCATGATATTGCAGTAACTTGGCAATGGTCCACACATCGATCACAGCTGTCATCCTTTTTTCCTGGTCTATTTATATCTACACAAAGTGTCAAAGGTCTTCTTCAATCGTGTCTTTATGACATATCTCATTGCATCTGTGTCGTGAACGGTACACAGTGGGATTAGCAGCCCATTACTGTCACTGGCATTACTGTTAGTACGTCAATGCCCTCGTGAGCATGTGATCAAATATCACAGAGCCCAAAACAAATTACATTACAGCAGTTTGTTCTGTTGGAGGTTAAAGGGATAAAGATGATGGGATTATCTAGATTAACACGGATAAAGGGGGTGTCACGGCAGTCTGGTGTATATTAATATTATATTAATTAGACAAACAAACAATGATTGGACAAACACACACACCACACACACACACACACACACACACACACATCTCTGCACAAATAACGTCCTCTGTGATGAATGGGAAATGTAGTAGTTTAAATATTGTTTTAATTCTGTAGCCAATGTTGTGACGATGATGATGCTGCAATATTGTACAAAAACAACAATGGGAAAATGCAATGGAGGGATGTGTTAGCGTTGGCTGAAAAGACAAGATCCAACTAAGGTGCCTTTTTGCTGATCACTTTGAAAATGAAATAGCCATGTTGAAAAAACATGCCAAGAGCTTCTCAGACACATTTATCCTGGGATAAAGGTTTTTGGTCAACTAATTCCTCCTTCCTAGAGTTGAACAATTTCTCTCCTACCATCAAGATGTTCCTTTTTGGTAATAGTGCTTGTTGTACAGCTCATGCTAACATTAGACATTAGAAAATATCACAGTAATTCATCAATTAGGCTTGTGGCATGAGAAATTATTATGGGCATGGTGTTCAACTCCCAGCCAAAAGGGGTTCTGGGTGCGATCCCCTATCCCCAGCCTACATCCAGACATCCTTCTGCAAGATGCCCTAACCCCTATTACTGGCTTTTTAATGACCTGTATCTTAATCCACTGTCACTTTTGATAATAGTGTCTCTGCTAAATGCTTAAATGACTAAATAGTAATGAATTAGTCGTGAACAAATCCTTATCGCTGACATTTCTGAATTAGTTTTAGATGTAAAAAAACATCTGCCGACTCACCGTGGAGACATACTGGATGTCTCGGCAGAGTCTGGTCTCCCGCGGGAAGTCCACCAGGTCCAGGAAGTTGTCCACCACGACCTGACCAATGATGTCGTGGCGCGAGAAGCGGTCAAAGTCATAGACGCTGAAATGAAGCTTGCGCGTGGGCAACTCCGAGTACGCCACAGGGAACAGGAAGACCTCGTCGAAGACCGGGTTGAGCGTCTTGCGGTGCACCTTGGTCTGGTGCTTGGTCATGCGGTCGGGGAGCAGGTAGATCTTCACGTAGGGGTCGGAGGTCCCCGAGAAATCCTTGGCCGGGAGACCCTCCGCCTTGTGGATCTTGACGATGAGCTGCTCCAGGTCGCAGTCGAACCGCAGGATGAAGTTCAGACGCCCGCAGCCCCCGCCCCGGCGGCCCCCCTCCTCCCCCTCCAGGGAGCGCTGCTTGTAGAGCTCCGGTTTGAGGCGCCCCAGACCCAGGCCCAGCCCGGTCAGGGAGTCCTGCCGCTGGAACTGGGCCACGTTGAAGTCCGGGTTGGACAGGTTCATGTGTCTGCGGATGGGGCCTTGTCTGCGAACAGGCGGATGGGGGGGGGAAACCGAAGACAAAAATGGCAACAAACGTGATATTCATTGGTTCAAAGATAAAAGCCATAGGAGGATGCCTCATATCAGTGCTTCATATCAGTTTATGTCACGTGACAAAACGTGTTTTATCATCAAAAAAGGTTAACAGAAAAGGGCCTTGTCTCACATTCACTGAATATAATATTAACTATGAAATGGAAGTCACCACAGGTAAGCACGTTAAACCGAGGCCGATGGCCCACTCACCCGATCTCTGCCATGGTGCGACCAGAGGGGGGCGGCTCCGTGGTCTGCCTCTGTATGCGGGGGTTGGTGTGGACGCCGTTCTCCCGGGTCTTACACTGGGCATCCAGGGCGATGTCCGGCGACGTGTGGCTGATTTTCATCGCTGCCTCCGGGGCGGGCAACACCTCGAGGGGCGGGGACACCGGCGTGGGCGGGGCCTCCGCCACCGACGCCACAGACGCCACCGACGCCACCGGGGTGGGCTCGCGGGCGGGGGGTGACGTCACGCGGGACTCACGGCGGACGTGCGGTGGCGGATCCACGGCCGTGTACACGGGCTGCCGAGGCGCGAGGTTGTGCGGGGCTAAGGGGGTCATGGCGGCGTTGAGGTGCCCCTGACACTCCTTGATCCTGAGGGAGACGCCCCGCTCCCTCCATGGTATCCAGCAGAGCTTCCAGGAGACGAAGAGGGACACCCCGAACAGGGCCAGGCCACAGGCCGTCACCACCAGGGACAGCAGGCTCACCGATACATCTGGCGGGAGGAAAATCATGCCAGGATGCGACAAAGACATCTTTTGGTTTATTCGGTGTCAGATGAGGAAGTAGAGGCACGATCGCTGACGACGGAGGAAAGTCATTTCGAATCAAGATTACTGCTCTGGGAATTGTAATGTAATATATCTCAGTTTGACATTTACAGCAGGGCTTCCCTTCCCTTTTCCGTTCTCTGTTTTCCCTGCTGGACAGTGAAAGAACAAAATGATGAGATGGCGCTGAACAACTTTGTACTTTATGTTCTGAAGAACGCAACCCAGTGAGGAAATTCTCGGAAGAACAATCTTTATATAATTTCCCATGTCAGTCTCAGTCTCCCTCACACCATGGTACGGCATTGGATGTCTAATGACCTGTAAAGTCACGTATAAATGTGAAGAGTCTTGAAGGAAGAAGAGACCAGAATATTTTGTGAGAGAAAATGCACGGCTGCTTTCATAGTGTTGAATAGTATTGAAATTTAGGACAAAACAATTGAGATGTGTTGGAGGCTTGCTTATGCAGATGCATAACTTCCTTATAACACTGCTTGATAGATCATAGCGTTCTACACAATTAACCAGAAGTAATGTGGTAGCTGAGAAATAGCATTTATGTATTCATTTTTCTTCCTTTTTTTGGATTGTACCTCTGACAACAAGGGAAGACAATTACCCTTCATGAGCTAAATGCCTTCCCCCCTTGCCTTGACTTAAATAGATATCTGATGTAGACACTGTTTTAAAATTCTTTCAAGTCTTGCTTTAATGATTTCATCATTAAAGCAAGCACTTAATTAAGTCATACAAATATAGACAATTTGATTTGAGACTTAGTAATTCAAATCAATAAAAAAAACACTAACTACATATCACAAAATCTATAATTAACCTATTGATAAACTAGTCATAATAATAAAGAGGATTTAAGATGGCATTAGGTCCATATGGGAACACATAACAACAACACATCACCATATTGTTTTGATGTTAAAATGCACATGGAAGCAGCTGACGTGTGGCTTGTAGCAGCTGTGTATATGTACATTGTCTACCTCATGTGCTCTGGAGGAATCCTTCTAAGGTTGAAGGACCGGGATCATTGATCCTACAGACCTGAGGGACCTTGGCAGACAGCCTGGTACTGGATGCTCTATAGATGCCTACAGAGCTGATGGAGAGGCAGCCTCTCTACAGAGGAGTGATCTAAATTTAGAGCCCAGCCGCATCAAAGTTTCAGTAAGAGGCGGAGGTCACCCATCGCCAAACACGCAATATTTGGAAACTTCAACCGTGAAAGCGTGAAATGTTCACGTCGGATCCCTTCGGATAAATGCTTGACACATCATTTTCATGCATGTGGATGGCCTGGTATAATGTTAACTATGAGTCTGCTCATGCATCCAGTAGAGGTATTTACTACAGTTATGAACAGGAGGCCATAGTCATGTAAGAAATGATGCATATAAATATTGCATAGAGGTATTGAACAGGAGCAGTTCAAGATGAAAGAATAGGCTATATTTGCTTCCTTAACTTTGCCATACCGTGCCTATGTGAGTCTCTGTTATAAATAACCCTATGACTTATATGAGTAATTACAAATAACATTAATATAATAGATACATTATTTATATCACAGATATTTGGGAATGATTGATACATTGTGTCAATTAATCAATACAAGTTGGATTAAAATTGAATTGTTAAAAAAATGTAACACAAACACACACACACACACACACACACACAACCACACACACAGTCACTCTTTGTCAATCTGGTTTATGTCTCTGGAATTGGATTCAGTCATTGTCCCAACGCCTCGCGCTCTCTTCCAATTCATGGGCATTGTATTAAGGCTGCCTGCTGCCACAGAGCCGGCTGACATATTTCACCACAGCTACGAACAGCAACTCGTGGCGTGCTCCCTCATTACAGTTCATAACCCCTCGCCAGCTATGATACATTCTTTACATTAACAGCGCATGTGGAAAGGAACCCCACGTAGAAACGATAGATTCTGGGGTCGCCCCTTTGCCGGGGGGCCCCAACGGCATGGGTGGGTAGTGGGATTAACAAATGACGCCACTAGAACAGTTTTTCCTACAGCCGCTCTCAGTGCGTTGGTTTTCAGAAAAAACGATAATCTTATTGGCCACATTTGGTTAATATTCGGACAAGTATCCTAGGGACCTTGATGCAGGCGTGTCGCTGTCAGTGTCAGGGTAGAAATCAAGACAATGATTACGTCAAGGTATGCACAAATAAAGGAATGTGCAAGAAGCAGTGACATCTAAGAATGAAACCCCCAGCCCCCGACACCCATCCCCCAAGCCGCTGCCTACACAAATCACATGGTTTCATTAAAGGTAATGAATTCGGAAATGTATTAAATATTAAAAATGTGTAGTAGTGCCCACAACCTTACAAATATTGACTCTAACATAAATCAAAATAAGACTTTGTACGTACGTTGTACGATAAGGCAATACAAATGTAAAGCTATTCCACATGAAGCAGCTTAGTGGACCAATTTACCAATAGCACTAGTAGTAAACCATTGTAAAAAAAATAAATAATAATGAATATACCTATATGTGGCACAATTCCAAGCCCAAAAGCAACCACAGAATTGAAACGCTACTATAAAAACCCTTATACAGTGCAACAAGTTATCTAGTTTATCAGCGTTTGGGCTTTATAAGAGTACCCTACGCGGACTATCTCTTAAGTGGCATGCACGTTGAAAAGTGACCAGCGGACGGGTCCTCACCTGAATCCGTGTGGCGCGGCCTGGCAAGGTCTCGGAAATAGTAAATGAAATCCAGGCAGTGGTCGTTCTGCACTTCTCCTCTCGAACAAAGATCGGACAGAAGTTCTAGTGCCGTTTGACAAATCTCATAATCTATGTCTCCAGGCATTTCCCACCAGCATGCTTAGAAATGCAGAGGCTCGGAGGCACCACCACACCGCTCCGTCCGCCACCACGCTTCTGCCCAAAACACCGCTTGCCTTGCGAGAGAGTCAAGCACTCATTCACAAGCACGTATCCTACAGCAAACCGGGGATACGAGGAGGCATCGTGGTGATGTGTCAGGAATAAAATGAAGAATGCTCGTGAATTCCTGAGGCGAAGCAACAGTTCCGATACATCGAAATTGATTACTTTACAACCAAGTCAAAATTAACTCCTCAGTTCTCACACAGAGTCACAGATGTGCCACCGGTTGAATCCACGCATCGCCACTGAATGCTGCTGCGCCAAGTGCTGTGCAGGTGTTGGAACGACGCGCTTCTTAACTACCACACACGGACTCGCGCAGTAGTGAATCTTGCCAATAGCAGCCCCTGTAGTAGCTTAGTCATTTTGGGTTGTAATCAGACGCATATAATACGAGCCACGCGTTCACTACGTAGTCTATTTATAAAGATACAATTCTAATAATAATAGGCCACTGTATTACACCACTTTATGCAAATCAGAGTTAATCTAGGCTTACTTCAAGATTGAGAGTTTATTGAGTACCCTACTTCTGTAATAAGAGCGATAAGCATGTAGGACTATACATGTCGACAAAGGTATCCATCACTGTCAGGAGCGTTGAATGTTGGTTGAATCGTGCGGATAATTGCTGATGCTTATCGGTGGTGAGAGCGCTGTCCTTTCGGATCCTTCAGCGCTCCCGGTGGGCATTCCTGGTCATCCTCATTTAGAGAGACAGCAGAACAGAGAGAGAGAGAGATCGTTGGAGAGAGAACGTGGGTATATCGGAGCTATACGATAGTGTGCATTTTATTATTTTATTTTAATGTAAGCCTATTGCATAATATTATCTTTGATCTGTTTTTCCAATCATCTCTATTTGATTTGCATGATTTATTAATAATGAAGTATAATGTTTATTGTTGTACATAATCCATTATATATTTCTCAAGGGACTAAATATCAATATGTTGAATAACAAGAGGTATTCGGTTTCTTTCAGTGATTGACATCTGCATTACTTGTTGCTTTCAATGTGTGTGTGTGTGTGTGTGTGTGTGTGTGTGTGTGTGTGTGTGTGTGTGTGTGAACTTTTCCCTTGTCAATCAGAAAACCACTTGGGATTGCACTGAGAGGCTAAATAGGAACACAAATCAGTCGGGCATAAACTACACCCAGTATGCGCCCTCATACCTCCCTGGGCCTGTTGATTATGCATGTCTTCCCTGGACTCACTCTGGGATGAATGTGACGGCAGACACATTTACAGCAGACCAATTTATGTTTTCATGTTTGTGCTTCGCTATGAAAATATTTGCATAACATCAACATCAATTTTGTATCCATGGAAACAATTAAACAGCAGGGCTTCTTCCTTCCTCAAATTTATTTTTCTCCTTTTTCGCTTAGCTGTTCTGATGATTTTGCAAGCTAACATTCCCCTCAATTCCCTTCTTCTATTCTTTACTGATCGTTCTGCAACTGGCATGTAGCCCATAACGTAACATAGGGATGTCTTATCCCTGGCTGATCACCCACAAGTACAGCAGTGAAGACAACAGAGCAGTCAAATCAAACTGAAAAAAACGATTTTTGTTAACTGATTGTTTCAGTGCAGCAACTCACAAATGGGGGCACACTTGTCCATTGGTGTGCACCGGTTTGAACGTCGATAGTCGGCCCACGTTAGATCTCACCTCATCGTCTGAGGAGCAGCGTCAGACCACGCGTTCAGTACAAAACGCTGCCGCTCTGAACAGAGACACTGCTCTGGCAGTCTCCTCTGCCAGTTGTTCAATATCAGCCACCTGCAGAGTCACGTATAGATTATAATGTAATCTAATGTTCCAAAGGTTTGCTCATACACCTCATCATCTGTTTGCTTTTATTCATTTCATGTTTGAATTATGTTTGCAGCCCCCCCCGTACCTCAATTCAATTTTAATAAATTCACTATTAAGTCTCTGTGCTTCTTTTATCTCCCTTTTTATCATTGTAAAGCACCTCATTACCTGTACCAAAGGGTGGTGTGTCAATAAAGTGGCTGTTATCACTCCGTTGCTCTGCGATGGATAGTAGGCACAGCTGCTGGTGGTAGACGGTGGCGGGGACGGCCGGGCGTGTCTGGTTAATCAGAGCTCACTCTGCGGTTCGGTCGCAGCGGCTGTCCACCAAAGGGAGGACTGAAACCACACACACTGACTCAGACACTGTCCATGGTGCTGAATGATGCAAGTCACAGCTAGCCCTGGTCTGTCAGTCTGGCGCTGTGTTTCCTTTAACACATTTACAAGGTGTGCGTTTCATTGGAATCGATTAATGTCCCAATGAATCTATTGATGATTTATTAATTTGTCTGGGGGTAGATTGTGGTGGCTGGGGGCCTGGGTGTCCTTTTGAATAACAGATTTTGCCTTAGAGTCAATTTTGGGAATTGTGCTGACTTATGAGGTATCGGAGGTATTTGTTTTATCGTTCTCCTCTAAGCTATAATACTACTCTCATACTGCTATATATAACAAGAGGACATAACAACGGTATTGCTTCATAATACACAAGGTTGTCAGTGATAAAACACTCACCTGTGTGCCTTTTAGTTGTTTTTATTATGACAGTCCGCCTACCTTTACATTATGAATGTCCTGTCGCACTTGGCAATATTCTATGCACAACATCTGATTGTACATATGCATTAGTGCCAATACATTATTACCATATATAAAAACAAAAATACATAGCATTATTGGTCACATGAATCATGATTTAATACTTAGGCTATTAAGGCTATATAATAAGTATTCCATTATCCCTTTATTACTTGCAACACTGAGGGTGATTTAGGACTTGCTAGACAGATGGAATATATTTAAATGATAAAGACTTGAGACATGCCATGATGCCAGCTGTGCTATAAAAGTCGGAATTTCTGCTGTCATCACACTAAAAATCCTTCCTAGTAACTTTGTTGAAAACACATTATAGGACAGAATCACAGAACTTTCTTAATTTAAGATCCTACTGTTACAGCCTATGGGATCATTTACCCTTGCAGCACACTTATATGACACCAGTGACAGGGAAGAGGTTAGAGGATGGCTCATTTACACATTTTAGATATTTGTCTTCGCATCGATCATCTTCTTCCACACACCAAATCAGTTCCCCTCCTACCCTGAGCTGCGTTCTCACGTTTCACTTGACATGTGTGGCCCGATTCCAAAGACCGGAATGAAAAGCGATTCTATTGTACAAGCGAAAGGAAACTGAGCAGAGGAAGAAGAACGGCGTTCACAGGGTGAGAGAGAGGAGGGCTGCACATGGAGGAGAAAAATCACCAAGTGTACTCATTTAAAAAATCGGCCCCTAGAAGCTAAATACTAAATGAATGTGAGCATTCACAGATGGTCTCTCCGCAAACCTGAGAACTGAGCAATGTGTGAATGGGGCTAATATTACCCAGTGAGGCACACCCTCCCAGTCCCTGTGCTGCACACGGATAGATTTTCACTCAAATGTGTGTGTGTGTGTGTTCTTGTGTGTGTGTGTGTGTTCTTGTGTGTGTGTGTTTGTGTGTGTGTGTGTGTGTGTGTGTGTGTGTGTGTGTGTGTGTGTGTGTGTGTGTGTGTGTG
>JAOPJO010000034.1:8744296-8756533 GCA_027123675.1 Molva macrophthalma | reverse complement strand
CACGCACGCACGCACGCACGCACGCACACACACACACACACACACACACACACACACACACACACACACACACACACGCACACACATACAGACACACACAGGATCGACACACGCGTACACACACGTACACACTATTCTCCATAACCCATAACATATCCCAGGATCCCATCTTTTGCCTTCGATATAAAGTAATATACTGGCACCCGTGATTGAAGAAATGGGGTTATAACTGTATTTGGAGGGAGAGCATGTTCTTATGTGAACACTTCTTTGGCCCATGGTGCTATAATCAAGTGGAGGAGCCTGCTGCGGCCGTGGTGAAGTTAAAAACAGGGCTTGGACGCCGAGGCTTACGAGGGTAGTCTTTGGGGTGAATCTTCTCGGACCAGTTTCCATAGAAAGTGACTCTATACTTGGCCGTTCCACAGGCACAGCAGTCCAGCAGAGGCCGTTCAGTGGAGTCCCCGTACAGCGACTCTGTACACACAAACGAGGTAACAGCAGATGATGATTGTATGTTTGTTATGGTGATGATTATATTATTGTGATTCTTATAAGTGGGTAAATGTTCACGCCTAGAGCGTTAGAGCTATATATGTAGGATCGAGGGGGAAACAATTGAAACGAGAGGAAGCGGCTGGGTGTGTGTGTGTGTGTGGGGGGGGGTTGGGCAGCGCAGAACGGTCGTAACCGTCTTATTGGACGCTCAGTGTGACATGGAACATCAGCCGACCACAGCGAGTATGTGGCGCTCGTTTACGAGCCACTCAAGACACAAGAGCACTGAAGAGGCATCCTCGGACGATGTCCCCGCGCAGAAATCAAGAAAGAAAAAGACACTTGATTTAACAAGCCAAGAACAAGTATTAGATGATAACGGACTCTAGCAGGGCGCAGGGTATTCAGCGTAGGCTGTAGCTTGGGTATGGAGCTACAGTAGCAGAAGCATTAGTAGTAGCAGTAGCAGTAGCAGTAGCCGTAGCCTTAGCATTAGCAGCAGCCGTAGCAGCAGTAGCCGTAGCAGTAAGAAAGCAAAAGTAGTAGTAGCCTTAGCAGTAATAGTAGCAGTAGCATTAGTAGTAGCAGTAGCCGTAGCAGTAAGAGTAGCAGCAGCAAAAGTAGCAGTAGCAGTAGCAGCAGCCTTAGCAGCAGCAGCAGCAGTAGTAGCAGCAGCAGTAATATTAGCAGTAGCATTAGCAGTAGCAGTAGCAGTAGCAGCATACCTCTCTCACACATGTGCTTGGTGAGGGAGCCTTCATCCTGGAAGTAGATTATCCTCTTCTGCACAATGCTTGCCCTGCACACACACACACACACACAAACAAACACACACACACACACACACACACACCAAAAGACCAACGATAACAGAGGTTGAAAGAAGAGGAGATCATCAGTCATGTAGTGAAACAGCAATTAAAACTATTGAAAACAGAGACAAAAGGATTAGGCAGAGGAGAAGAATTGTCTTAATTGGTATTGCAGGACCTAGGAGGAGGAGGGTAGGAGGGAAGAACAAAAAAGTACAGAGCATTGTGACATCTGATATTTATAAGGCTGTAAACCGTGGATAATATTAGATCATAAGCATCTGTTCTCAGCTTCCAGATAACACTCTTTCTAAGGGTGATATCATTGTTAGCAGAACAATGCATTTTTAACCAGGCAGTCTCACAATTCAATTAAAAGACAGATTAAAACACAGAGCCGAGAATAGATACAAAACTAGATTCCCAACCAACAAATGAACTAGTTTATGATTACATACATAGTTTATGATACACATAAATGCATCAGCACACGGTAAGGTTTGGACAGGTAAACAGCGGTGCACTGTGTGACAGATAAGACTGATTGGCAGGTCAGGGGCTTGCGCACTGGATGGGAGGAGGCATATGCAGTAGACTGGGATGTCGAGGATCCCAGGTCCAGTGCAGGCTGGGCAACACTGGTCTGAGAGGGACCCACCCAAAAATGAAATAACCATAAATAAACCGCTACGTATTTGACAAATGCAATGTGTCTACATAAGTAGATAACACTTAATTAATGAATCCCTGAAAGGAGACTCGCCAAATAAGCAACCAGATAAAGAAAAAAAAAAGAAAAAATAGCACAGATAAGTAAGTAAAATTGCTACGAGGATTCAATATCAAATGTTAAAGATGTAAAATGTGAGAGGGTATTAAAGAGGCGTGCTGCTGGGGCGGAGGACTAATGCATGCTCAGTCCAGCTGAAGTGTTAGGATTCCATTAGGTTTGAACGGGGGAATTTAGCCATGCTGGGGATAGCCGAGATGTAGCCATTACTAGTCATTTAGAGTAACAGAAAGGAGAGCGGCAGTAGAAAACCTGGAGAGCAGCAGGTTTTTTCCCCTTTTTAACGGAGAAGACATAATGGCAAAACTCATTTTACCTCCACTTTATCTGATGCGGTTTCCCGTCAGCTGGGGTGTAACTCAAATAATAGGATGTGAAAACCTCATTTGAAATGAGAATTTGTCTGCGAGCAGTTTTTCCTCTGCGTCCCACCCTGCACTCCATGCTTGCTGCGAAACACTTTTTTGTCCAATAATCGTACAAATACTAGATGGCGGTATTTTCAGGGATAATTGTGCTCATAGCTTGTGTCCATAGCGACGGCTTGTGACAGTGCGCTTCTATTAGCATAACATAGCCCTTTATCTTAGCTTATTCATGTGCTAATATTATTTGAAGTGGCATGGGAGGGACGGAGAGCTACAAAGCTGTCGGTGATTTAACTGCGACATGAAAGAAGGTTAAGGCGCTGTCTTCCGTTGTTAAAAAATGGAAGGGAAATAAAAGATGGAAGATGAGATGATTGTTCAGTTAAACGGAGGGGATGAATATAATGATACAGAGAAGGAGAGAGGATCGGGTTGGCCTTGGCTCATTGACGGTTAGGGTTCAGGGGTAGCAATGCCACTGCTCTAATTGTTCATGCTTTTAATTCAATCGCACATATCTCCCTGAACGAGAAGAACACACAGAAATGCAGACACAAACACACGCACACACTAAGGCACACACACACATGCAGAGACACACACACACACGCACACACACAGAGACACACACACACACACACACACACAGTCTAACCGGCGGCCTGATCTCCTGGACTACGCAGACAATCAGGCAGAGTAATGCTTATTTAACATCCAATTTAAATTCTATCAATGAGACGCTATTAAGGGCTGACTCGCTTTGCTGGCTGCCCACCACCGGTCTGAATCATGCCAAATGCTCTGGTGTGCGCGGGTGTGTGTGTGTGTGTGTGTGTGTGTGTGTTTGTGTGCGTGTGTGTGTGTGCGTGCGTGTGTGTGTGGGTGTGTGTGTGGGGGGGGGGGGGCCTGTATGCATGTGAGCATGCGTGTGTGTGTGCGTGTGTGGGTACGTGTATGCGTGTGTGTGTTTGTGTGTGTGCGTGCGTGCATGCGTGTGTGTGTTTGTGCGTGCATGTGCATATATGTGTGTGCGTGTGGTTATGTGCATGTGGGTGTGTGAATGCAGACATTTAAAAGAAAGACATTTAGGGATTTGACATCTCTGAAATCTCTGGATAGCTGCTCACAGTCTCATGGTCAACAGTGCCAAACGAGAAGAAGTGTATTGTTGATATGTCCGTATAATCAAACCAGATATCAACCACCGCAAATTATTTATGTTTGTTTCACTTTGCGTGGGGCGTAGCAGTCTGGCAGCAGTCCTTGTAGGTGTTCTACACAAAAGCCGCTGTGTGGTTTTGACATTCACCTCATCTCCGACATGCTGTCTCACTCACTCATCGCTTCCGAAACACATCGGGATTACCCGCTATGATGAATCACATTACAAACCAATTGCTTCCCTGCTACAAATGGAATGCTAAAGATTGCATCACATTAAGAGGAGCCTGCCGTCTGTCTGTGTAAACAATGGATGGTGTGAAAAGAGCCCTAACCTTAAGGCTTGTTTTTTATCCTAGTATCCTTTCACAAACGGCCAAAGCAGTAGCATATCAATCAGTTACTAGCGACGTAGTAGTTAGTATACCATGTTAGCTAGATAGTTAGTTGGTCATTCGGATGGTTTGTGAGTTTGTTCCCTAGTTATCTAGTTATCTGCTTAGTTGGATGGTCGGTTGGGTGGATGGTTCGCCAGTTTGATAGTTTGTCGGTTGGTTAATTAGTTAATGAGTTAGTTAGTTGCCTAGTGTTTTCCAATCCTAGCCTCTCCTCATCCCAGCCGGTATGTATAAGGCTACATCAAATAGGTCAATATGCAAGCCATGCAAAAAATGGATTCACTGCTGAGGAAGTTTAAATTACAACCCTACAATTTGAATTAGTACAAAATCAAAGCATCAGTGCACGGATTTAAAGGAGAATAATGTACAGTGGTGAGCCCTTCCATGGAAGGGCTCGGAGTTCAAATCCCAAACTTTGCATCCTGGCCTGACCCCATGATAAGTAACCAAACCAAGCCAGAACCAAACCACCAGACTCAGCCCTCCCCTTCAAAGAGTACGGTTACGCCTCAATTATATAGACCTAAACTAGGGCACTGGATAACCATCAGAGTCAGATTAACAGTTGGACTAGACAGAACGAGAACGAGAGCTAGGACCGACGGAAGATTATCCTTTATTTTACTGATTAGATTTAATCAGACCGACAGTGTATAGCCTATCATGGGTAGAGAATGAAGTATATCCACATTCTGTTCTTTTCTTTGTTTTGGTGCTTGTATGACCTCCTCTGCAAACATTAATGAGGTTGCAATACGGAGACCTTTGCAGACTTTATATGCTTAACGAGTATAGGCCTAGTAATGTTGTCTCTAAAGATACACCTAACTTCTTTCCATCTTACCGAGAAACAGATGGACTATGAATATACACATAGTGGGCTGCTCATAAAATGTGTTTTGATTTATTCAATGTAGACGATTTAGTCCATATATTGTATAATGTGTTGGTAAATGTGTAAAACGATTTGTGATAAAATGGTAGGGCTTGAGACTGGTCTTCCCTTTGTTCATTTGCTCATATGTTACTACTGTCTGGCTGTACCTTTATATATTTCAAAACAGTAGGACTCCCAATCAATATAAAGTTATTGACAGTCATGAATTTCCTCATAACTAGATGGGATCATTTTGGTTCCATCCAAACATTCCATCCTACACATTTTACCTCAGCTTATCTGACAAAATTTGCAGACAATCTACGAGAAATATCAGTTTCGAGACCTAATTTGCAGCCCAGTTTGACAGGTTTTCTAAGTTTTCTGTAGTAGCCAGCTATTTTTATCTTTATTGCTGTACTGGCTTACAATCGAAAACTGAAAAATGTCAACCAGAGCCCAAAGCACACAAAGTGCACATTTTTGCTCCTATTTAAAAATCTGTAAAAAGATAAATATAATCATATTGTTTTTAACAGATCAAAGCCAAGGCAAATGGAGCAGGGAGCGAAACGCAGCCCACATACTTGAGAGTAACGCAGCCAGAGCCACTGGGAGGCGCCGTCCAGAACACGTGGATGCTAGTCCGCCGGCGGGGGGTGCTCTCCGTCACCGCAGGGGGGCAGTTGGTCATGAACTGGGTGTCCTCCTCGTCGATGATCTGTGCCAACGACACAAACGCACGCATGGGTACACACACACTAACACACACACACACACACACACAAACACGCATTTGTTTTACAACAGAATTGGAATGGACTCGACGTACGGCAAAGCGTCACCCAGAAGTCGAAAATGAGGAGCTGTTGTTTTTGAAAGCTATCTGCAATTACAGTGAAGGATGAACAAGTCAAAGATGGGTGTGGCTGCACAAATAAACCCTTGTAAGAAGATGAACTTAATGGTTTCACTTAAACTGATTAGTACAATTATTGGGATAATTATCTGTCAAACAAGTTGTACAATGCAACAGAGAAATATTAAAACCAACTTGATGGGTTTATAAACAGAAGTCTTTGAAGGCTGCTGCAATAGATCACCTTTCCAGGACATTGATTCAATTTGCGTGTGTGTGTGTGTGTGCATATGTGTTTGTGTGTGTGTGTGTGTGTGTGTGTGTGTGTGTGTGTGTGGTGTGCATCGCCTTTTGTGATTCCTGGGGAAAATCTGTCAGGCCCATTGTATTCAAAACACAAACCACAAGCTTTCCAGACATTACAACGGAGCCAGTATAAAGGTTTGACCCCTAAATAAAGTAATCAATCCAGACCATTGTTGAAACATGTGTGGCTTGTTCTTCTTGCGTTCCATGGTGTTCTAGATGTCCTGCTTTATTCAGATGCAGACCTATACACATTTCACTCGCACTGTGGTGAAATTGCATCATTCCTGGAGAAGGGTTTTGTGATCATTTATTGATGATTATATATACCGTATAGGCCTCATCAACACATTGAACAGCCCTAAAACGTGTCCATATTTCCTGGCAGCCAGACCACCACCACTGAGCTACAACAAAGGCTGGGCAGATCCAGGCTGGTAATCACTCATAGGGGTACACAGAGCATAAACTACAATCCTCTGTCCAGAGACCATGGCTCTGTTTGACAGGAAGTGACATCAGGGCAATAAAAAGTCGGAACATTCTCACTCCATAAAGCTGTCAACTGAGATTTTCCATTGTCATTCAGAGATATATATTGCTTGAATCAGGATGGTGTTTGTGTGTGTGTGTCTGTGTGTGTGTGCATGCCATGCGTGCGTGCATGCGTGCGTGTGTGTCTGTCTGTGTGCGTACGTGTGTGTGTTTGTGTGTGTGCATGTGTGTGGGTGCAAAGTGAAAAGTGAGAAAAGTAGGAGGGATGGGTATTAGCTGGAAGCAAGCCAAGCAAGAGAGGAAGGGAGAAATAAGGAAGGAGAGTGTTGGTTGTGGGTGTGAGTGTGTGACTCCCATCCCCACCCCTAGGGATTAGAACTCACACCCTCCACCCACCCCTCAGCCAGTGTTCCCATGGTTTCCGCAAGGCATTCATGGTCTGCCCCTGACCAGCCCAGAACACATGTTGGAGCCAGTGGCACCCCTTTGGAATGGAAACTCGCCCATTCTCCCTTCGTCTGGGACTCAGGTCTGTTTAACTCCAAGACAATCAACTTAGTCACAGAATGTGTGGAAGGGTAAGAAGAGTGTGCAAGTGAGAGAGAGTGAGTGAGTGAGTGAAACTTTGCATAAGGGAGAGGGAGAGAGAGAGAGAGAGAGCAAGAGAGAGAGAGTATGAGTGAGAGAGAGTGAGTGAGACTTTGCATGAGGGAGAGAGAGAGAGAGAGAGAGAGAGAGAGAGAGAGAGCAAGAGAGAGAGAGAGAGAGAGAGGATGAGTGAGAGAGGACAACTGAGTGAGTGAGTGAGAGTGTGCATGAGAGAGAGAGAGAGAGAGACTTAGTGAGTGAGTGAGTTAGTGTGCACGAGTGAGAGAGTGACTGAGATAGAGAAAGAGAGAGAGTGAGTGAGTGTAACTACCTAGAACAAATAAAACAACAGCACTTAATGTCAGTCTAGCCTCGGGGAACGGAGAATGAATCAGGCATACAGCCGATACAAAACAGGGTTTGGACACCGTCAGGTTTTAGATTCGGTTCATCCTGCCAAATAATCAGACATTCTGCACAGCAAATCCTTGGAATTCAGCAGACAGTGTGCATGAATAGAACACGAGATGAACAAATGATTCAAACATCAAGCCTCTTGCCTTTTCACCCGTGTGCCCGTCAACACTACGCTGGACTCGGTCAAGGCTGCGCTCATTTCCCACGGAGCACACACACACACTTAAAATACACGCACACATACAGAATAATAAAAAGACACACACACAAACACACACTTGAATACACTCCGGCTTGCCGTCTCTTGTCCTGACATCTTCCCCTGCTGGGCGGTGGTGCCCAGTCAAACACTGCTGGTAATTCCAGTGTGCAACCTCACTCTCACACACACACACACACACACACACACACACACACACAAAACCACACACACATACACAAATGCAAACATGCATGCACAAACACAGACACACTCACACACAGGCATGCACAAACACAAACACATACACACACATGCATGCACAAAACAAACACACACATGCAGGCACAAACGCATGCACACATACACACACGCACACACACACACAAACACACACACACACAGACGCTCACACACAGTGGCCACTGACCTGCCCCTGGAAAGCTCAATAGGAGAGCTGGGCATGTGTCCAGAGGCCACTGAGATGGGACACACCAGCAGATTCCAAATGAGCTGTATGTTAACTACAGCCTGACGGCTCTGCTGCCCCTTCCTTTCTCTTTCAGCCCACCCAGAACTCTTTCAGATAGCAGGACGGGTGTGTGTGTGTGCGTGTGTGTGTGTGTATGTGTCTGTGTGTGTGTAAGTGTGTGTGTGTGTGTGTGTGTGTGTCCTAAAATAGTTTTTCATCCTCTATCAACTGAAATGCCAAGACATTTTGCTGATTTTACGGCGATGGGGGGTGGGGGGGGGCCATCTCTTTCGAATATATCTTCAGAGTATTTATATCCTGGAAAAGGAATCTGCAGTTGCAAAGGGAAACTAAAACTTTACATACTTTCCTTTCCACATACCAACATGGTATGATCCTTGCACTTCTTCGACGCCGATATCACAACACAGTATGAGGCCAGTGTCCTTGCCTGGAGAGCGTGTATGACATCGCTCCGATAAGTGCCATCAACACGGGGGCCTTATTGCTTGTCTGTGTCTGTGTCTTACGCCTCTTACCTCAGGTATTGAGCATGCTCAGTCTGAGACGCACACACTCAAGGCTGCCAATCAATAACAACAGCGTGAAATCAATTGCGAGGATAAATGATACAGGAACAACACAATAAACAAATAGCAGATGCACCTTCTGGCTGATAACTGTGGGTAATGAGGAGTGAGGAATATGCTTTTTTTAAATGGGAATGCTCATATTAAATGTGTCGGTTTCTGAACCGACACAGCAGTATATGATCAATGCAGCCAGAGGCCAGGTCGGACTCTCCTTGTACAACACCGAGATGCAGTGTGAAAGAATAAAAACTTTGTTAAGAAATTATTGAGACAAACAAGGTCACGGAAGTCTGAAAAATGGGAAAATATAGCTTCTGCTGCCACAGTTGAGAGTCCACTTTGACAAACGCACGCTGACAACCAATTGCTTCGACTGAGGTTTGTCAGGAATCAGTCAGCGTCCATGACAATCATAGAGTAAAACTGATCATCGTTGTACTAACTAATAAAACATTGTTGTGACCGCAAATTCTGCCTTACTGGTGCCAACTAGTGGTTTAAAAAACATGTTTAGAGTAAGTAGGTTCACTTCCACGAGAGAATTGCTTACGTCAGTTCACCAACGCTCACTAACGACCAATTACCAATGGACACCCCAACACCCCAGCACCAGCAGCACCACCCCCACCTTGTATGCCATCATGCTCCACCTGCAAGCTTCTAACATTCCAAATTGTGGAGGCAACAGTGAAAGGCATTTGCAGCTTGCAGTTTGTTACAACCAGGAAATTTTTCTTTTCTGCTTAGTGATATGACAGGAAAAAAGGACCGTAAGGGCCAGACTTCCAGAATGGACCAATGAAATCAGACTAGTATCTCTATTCTTTCTAGTCTAACTCTTATCTCTCTCTAATCTTCCATCGGTCCAAGCTCTCGTTCTCCTTCTGTCTGTTGTAGCCCTTCGAAGTTATGAGCAGCAGCCATTTCGACTAAATATATCCTGCTTTACAGTCAGGACGCTATGATCCAGCCTTTTTTCATTTTCAATTCATCAGCAAATCTCACACAGAAGAAAGTTTTCAGGGAACTTGTCTTTTAATTGAACACACCTGGACTTTTATAATGGAGTGAAGCAGAGCTGCAGTGACCTTAAAGCCCTGCCCATTTCATAGCCCTGCAATTTCTCTCACTCACACAAGACAACATATTATAGCTGCCCTGGGGTCCCTTAAGCAAGGCTTTTCTGGGAGCCGAGGTGAAAATTACAGCACTTCCTGAAGGAAGAAATGCTGAAAACCTGCTAAATTACTAGCATGGGAGCATTGTGCAAAGAACGTCAGCCACATGGTCTCTCCCCTCTCTCTCTCTCTCTCTCTCTCTCTCTCTCTCTCTCTCTCTCTCTCTCTCTCTCTCTCTCTCTCTCTTTCTGTTGGTCTCCTTGTTGGATAAACACTAGATGAACTTTCAGCTTTACGCGACCTGGACCACAGGGAGTTATACATGAGCTTGAGCGCTCCGAGGGAGCGAGGGAGATGTTGTGTTTGGACGGCCGTAGTGGTGGCTCAGGGATTCGGGGGAGATCTTGGATCAGAGATGTCCACAAGAATGATGCTGACCAGGTGACTCTCGTCCTCAGCAGCAGATATCTAGTTCTCGGGGGGAAGGACCTCTGACTCACTCTGGGCTGATGTCTCTGAGGAAAAGACAATTTGGAGCCGGGATGATCATCTCCACTATTGTGGTGGTGGGAGCGATGTGTTCAGCATTGCAACACATACACACACACACACACACACACACACACACACACACACACTGTGAAATACACACACATGCACACGTACATTTACCCGCACACACACACACACACACACACACACACTCACAAATACACATACACATACACATACACATACACATACACATACACACACACACACACACTGTGAAATACACACACATGCACACGTACATTTACCCGCACACACACACACTCACAAATACACACAGGGTGTGTGTGTGTGTGTGTGTGTGTGAGTCCCATATGCACACAACACTGGCAGACATACATTGTGTCACACACACATTGTGACACACGCACACACACAAACACACACACACACATCACACAAACGAAAACACATGTCGGATTAGGATCTTTAACAGGCAGATTAATGAGAGAGAGTTGGGGTGGGGGTGTCACTCTCTCTCTCTCTCTCTCTCTCTCTCTCTCTCTCTCTCTCTCTCTCTCTCTCTCTCTCTCACACAGCTGAACTCTCTCTCAGTAACAGGGACCAGATGTTTCAGTGGAGCGGCCCGAGAACAGCCCCCGCTCCACAGATTGAATAGCTAACTGCTTTTAAGGGAGCTGCAGTTAGCTGCTAGCTAGCTGCCTTTTAAAGGGAGTGACAGTTAGCTGCTAGCTAGCTGCCTTTTAAAGGGAGTGACAGTTAGCTGCTAGCTAGCTGCCTTTTAAAGGGAGTGACAGTTAGCTGCTAGCTAGATGCATTTTAAAGAGAGCTACAGTTAGCAGCTAGCTAGCTGCCTTTTAAAGGGAGCTACAGTTAGCAGCTAGCTTGCTGCCTTTTAAAGGGAGCTACAGTTAACAGCTATTTTGTTTGGAGGTGAATGCTTTAGAATGACGGAGGGATGGATGAATGTCTTCAAACCTTCACACAAACACACATCGATTGTTTGTCTGTTCATCTTATCACACAGAAAATTATTTTAGCGCCACAAAGAAAACCTCTTGTGTGTCACCAGCAGAGCCTCTCTGACAAGACTCCGTAGGGGTCACCCCAGAGGGATTAAAGGCCGTCGTCAGGGTCACCCCAGAGGGGTTAAAGGCCGTCGTTAAGGGCAGGCAGAGTGCGTCCGCCTCTGAAGAGGATGGGCTGTGCTGGAGGCTATGTCCTCTCCACGCGGACCACAGAAACCCTGGGACCTGATCCAAGATGGCGGGCTGCGGCAGCGCGGCTCTTGTAGGAACAAGAGGTGTGTGTGTTCTAACAACGAGGTGGAGGAGGAGGAGCCTCAGACCTCCCAGAGACTCTGTCACAATACACACAGCTGTAGGGATAGACACACACACAAACCCACATGCACACGCACACACAAATTGTGGAACAATATACTCAATGCTTTAGACATGTTAGAGTGAGGTTGACTTCCACACACATTCTCACACACACACACACACACGCACACACACACACTCACACACACACACATTTACACTCAATCCCACCCGCCCAGCCAGTGTGTGTGTGTGTGTGTGTGTGTGTGTGAGGTTACTAGAAGTGTGTGTGGAGGACAAAGCAGCTCCACTTATAGTCACAACAAAAACACACAGACGACACTCCTCACTCAATGAGTCACCGGAGCCTGCCTGCCTGTCTGTCTGTCTGTCTGTCTGTCTGTCTGTCTGTCTGTCTGTCTGTCTGTCTGTCTGTCTGTCTGTC